>JABFFJ010000057.1:0-131422 GCA_013623715.1 Fusarium verrucosum
CCCCAACCCCGTGACTCTCGACCGCGATAACCTCGAGCAATCTCTCGCTGAGCTCGCCCGCGACGGCGCCCAGTCCCTCATCAACCAGTTCCTCACCACCTGCCCTCTCAACTCGAGCGCCGAGGGTGTCCTCCTCTCGCTGCCCGCCCCAAGCACCACCCTCCCCCGCGAGAAGCCCGTTCCCCAGGCCAAGCCTCCTACCAAGTGGGAGCGCTTCGCCGCCAAGAAGGGCATTACCCCCAAGACGCGCGAGCAGCGCCGCAACATTGCCTTTGACGAGCAGACGGGCGAGTGGCAGCGCAAGTGGGGATACAAGGGTCTCAACAAGAAGGGCGAGGACTGGCCCATCGTGGAAGTCGACATGGAGGCCGAGAAGAAGCGAAAGGAGGGAACTTCGATCCGGGGCGATGGTCGAAGAGAGCGCAAGGAGAGGATCAAGCGAAACGAGCGCAAGATGCGCAAGAACCAGGCTCACGCTGCAGGAAAATAAGTTTGGACAGGAATGGAAGAGAAGAAGAGAATCGGTCGGCAGTTTCATGTGGGCTTTGTCAAGACTATTGATTGCTGTTGAGCATGGAGCGGCGTTCAGGACTTTGGCGTTTCGAATCGGCATATAAAAGCTAGGGATTTGGGATAGTTTAGACGTTCAGCTTTGGAGGAATGAAAACGAATCCGCTGCACTGTGATCCACGTACTATCATTTCCAGTCTCAGCAAATTGTGCCCAACTCCAGATGATTTCCATCCTCACCTTTTGTATCCGCAAAGACATCCAACCGCTCTTCTTCCATATATCTGACTGTAATCACGTACATCTAAAAAAGATCTAATAAGACAGGTGAGTTTCCTATAAAGAGGTAGCTATTTCTTCACTAAACCTTAAGCACTGATCCCTCAAAGTCTCTACTCTATCTACCCCAAACTCTCGTTCCTTGAACGAGCTCAGTCTCGGGAATGCCGCGCTACTCATTAACCTGGCAATTTCCATATTCAGCCCTGAGGCATGCCTTGAGGTACCCTGCTTCCACTGCCAAACAATTGCAAAGCCTTCTTCTCATCACTTCCTTCATCGTGGCCTGGTGACCTGCTATATAAATAGCCAAGTGAAGCAAAGAGATAGTATGCTTGTCAAGTAAATCATCAAAATCAACAACGCTGGAACTTCAAACAAAGATTTCCCCCTGGACGATATTCTCCTCAAAATGCATCATGGGGTATACCAAACAACAGATAAAAGACAAAGTGCAGGTTAAGAACTTCACTCGCTTGGGTTGCCATCGACAGACAGACAGGTTAGAAAGGATTCCATGAAGATTGTGCTCGATTGCACATTGCCAAACTGTAAGACCACTCTCCAGAAACGCCAGCGTTCGAAGCCACCAGACTGTGCGATAAGGTTGAAAGATAAAGTCGTAAATGGCGTAACATCGTGAGTTGGCCATTGCTGAACGGATGAAGTCGCGGACTCCATCATGGCAGGCGACGTAATATATAATCGAAACATGTACCTAAATTTAGGTAAATGAGATAGGAGACGGTGAAATTGAATCGACACTTTCGCCGTGTCTCGACTCGGCCCAGGACAGGCTTTGCCTTCTAAGCCAAATTCTCAATGTCTCGATTATTGTTCGGACCACCTGCGTGGGTAGCCGGGCGTAAATACGCTCGTCTCGTGTGATTCAGCGAGTCATCAACATGCCTCTAAGCTCAAAACCCGAGGGGGGATAGAGGCATGATGGGTGACAACGGTCGCATTTCGCTCGAGGTTCTGCCTACCTCGCGGTCGCTGTTGATGGTCAAGGCGGCTGGGGCAGACGATTCGTTTGAGACGACGCTTCCGTCTGAGGGGGATATCTGGAGCTGTTTCTTCTTCAGCTTAGATTTCTTGCCGCTGGGACTGGCGTAGCCTGACTTCTTGCTGCTCCCCGATGAGGAGAGATGCTGTCTGTCATCCTCCGACCCGTCTTGCGACCTTGGCTTCGCCGGTTCAGCGATTCCTCGCGGTGGAGGTTGGTCGAAGATCATATACTCCTCCTCGATATACTTGGCTTCGTTCTTGCATCCTCTCCAGCACTCGCGCCAATCGCACACCAAGAACTTGAAGCAGAATGCGTCAATCTTCATGCAAGGCTGGAAACAAATACACAGATTCCTGAAATCCATCTTGTTCTTGTCCGAGTGAGCCAAAAGAAGACTGAGGTGACATGTGATGGCAAAAAGAAGATAGTAGTTGAAAGGGGAGAGATTCGAGAGCTCTTCGATAAGAAGCTCAGGGACTTCCTCTGCACCTGCGCATTCCCTTGAGATCCGATCCTGTGCCGCTTTGGGGAACAGCTCGTCAGGAAGTTCTCGTAGCCAAGCCTTGAGCATCGATCCAATAATGTTGATATCATATAAGTCACGCTCATTGAAAAGATTCACGTCATATTCTGTTTGGGGTCAGTATGAGGCTTGTAGGTCAGTAGGTAGGTGTAAGAAAGCTTACGCTCGTCGAACTTTCGCTGCCATTTCTTGATCTGGGGCCCACTGCCCGGCACACGATAAAGGCCCTCGACCTCGCATCCCTTGTAGTTTAAATAGTCGATTGCCCTCCATGGAAAAGCAGGCATCCAGAACTCCGTCTTATCTTTTGAGTCCTCTAGCCGCTTTGAAATTCTTGTCAATCGTGTTTGCTCAACCAGCGGCAAGTTGATAACCTTGATCTGGTAGTGCTCGTCGTCTAGAGCATCCTTGTCTTCTCGACCACCACGTCCACTCTTGAAGAAACGATCGCTCAGCATACCGGCGGCGCGAGTGCCAGAGCTCTTTAGGCCGTTGAAAAAGGAGCCCCCATTCTCGTTCAGGGACGACGGCTGGGTCTTTGATTCCTTATCTTGTTGCGCCTTCCTCGTCGAAGAAGAATCTCTTGGAGCGCGGTCCTCAGATCGATTCCGGACTGCAGAATTCATCATGTCTCGGATCGATCGATCGCCTGCTTGGTTTGCGCTCTTGTATGGCACAGAGTTGAGTTGCAGCTCAGGTTCGTTGCCCTGTCGAGGGGGGGATGCAGGTTTCAGTTCGGGGCTAGTCTCTTCTTTGTCGCGATTGGATCGGCTGCGGTTCAATAAACCAAAAGGCTTCGACCTGGCCTTCTTTGTTGACGACTGGGGTGATGTAGTATCGTAGTCGCCAGCGGATGATAGGGATAAGTCGCTTCGTAAAGGATCGGCAGAGACAGGCTTTTGTAGAGCGTGGTCAGTGTATGAGGTACTTGGACTTGGTTCGATTTTGTCTGCGTCATTGTCAGCGGTTGATCGTGGACCTGGAATTGCGCGCGATGGCTGAAGTATAATGGATCGACCCAATCAAGCTTGGCTCAATGTTTACATACCTCCGTGTTTTGGTCGATTAGATCCGTCACTGCCCCTCGACACTATCTGGGCTTTCGTCTCTGTGTGTTTACGATGGTGGCCATGCGGCTGAGACTGGTTGGAAGATTTGGATTGCTTATTGAAATGGAAGAAACCGTTCTTGGAGCCCTTTTTCGAGTCGCTTGCAGGTGGCTGCACTGCTTCAGGCTGTGCGGCAGTTATGGTAGTCGCAGTGGTCGCGGGTGGGTCAGGAAGCTGTCCTTCTAAGGTGGAGGAGATAGAGGGATATGTCGAGGGGTCCTCGCGCGCATGCAGTATGGGCTGCCTTGGTACGGACTCGTCTCTACTCCATTCAGTAGACGCTGTGGCAGTCGAGGGCCGCTGTGCAGGTATCGGGACGGGTGCTGATGGTTGCAGCGGTGGTGGTGGCGGCGTTGATGATGCTGATTTCCCTTCTGCAGTAACGTCTGCTAATGCTGCGGTCGTGTGTGACGCTTTCCTGTGCTGGTTTCTCAAGGGCGAGAATCGACTGTGGAAAGGAGAAGAGCGGGGAGACCGGGGCGATCTGGACTCGAGAGGCGGCGACACACTTGGAGAAACGGTTTCAGCATTCGGCGAATGGTCTCTGCGTAAAACAGCGTCAGGTTCAGACTGGGTTTGTGCTTGGGCTTGGGTCTGAGGCGAAGTCTGAGACGGAAGCTCCAGCGGCTGTGGTGCCGCCTTACGACCCATTTTGAATCCTGTCTGCCTGTCTGCTCACGGCGCAGTCTCACAGTCGCAGTCGCAAGCGTGGACGTGATTGAAGGTGGACGTGGACACAGACGCGGGCCCTGCTTCGCAAGCTCCCACTGCCACCCACGGCGGGCGAAACGGGAGGGGGTTCAAACTGCGGGCCAGGGGTACCGGTCTGTTATGCTATGTTTTGCTCTCTATCCGATCTTGTTTGCGGGTCGCGGGTCGGAGCAGTTCTGCAAAAACCAGCCTGGAAGGGGGCAGGACGGCAGATCGGAGAGTAAGAGATGCTATGCTGGCAGGGCAGCAAGCAATAGATGACTGGGAAATTTGACGATTGGTGGCCGTTGAGAAAGAGGTGGGCGCGTTGAGTTCTGTAGTGGATGGTGGTAGACTGGATGTTCCTAGTGCGGGCTGGCTGATGCTGGCGCTAGGTCAGGGGCACCGCAATGCTGATATCTAGCATGGGGTAAGCCTGGTCGAGCAAGCGGCAGAAGGCGAGAAAGGAACACAAGCAAAATAAAGGAACAAAGACGGGGTCGGGTCCGTAGGTAGGTAGGTATGTATATATTGAAGTTGATGGAGGGAAAGCCTTGTGGCCTCAAAAAAAGATTCCCTTTAGGTACCTTGGTCTCTGCAGGCGGTGGTGTGTTGTGTGTGAGTGATGTGTTATGTTATGCAGTGTATTGCGGTGTTAGATGGCCCAAGGCATGTACAGCAGGTATTGCGTTGGTTGGGTTTTTGTCAGGCTTCCGTTATGGGCCATTCAATATGATTGATATCAACAAACCAATATTATTCGATGATGGCAGGGCCAATACATACTAATGCCCGGCATTGGAGCCAAAATGTCCGAATCCCAACCCCCAACTGTTCAGAGCGAATTGCAGTTGGATAGGTACACAACAGTCGGTGGTCCCGAATAGTTAGGTAGTTGTTCCAATCGATCGACTGGGTGATAACCAGCGTGTACATACGGTACTGCTGCTGACCGCTTCACGATAGCAGTCAGGCAGTGCAGCTGATGATGTCCAAGGGCTTGGTCGGTCCCAAAAGAAGCAAGGGACAGGATGTGGAACGTTGCACGGAGGAGGACCAGGAACAAGGGACGAACACAAAGACGAAGCCTTGTCTTTGGCATTGCTTTTTGCTTTTTGCTTAACTCATAATAGTACTTTGCTTTTGCTAGGGGTTCACCCGCGAGGGGTCTCTAGTTAGTACTAATGTATCTAATGAATGGAGGCATTCAATAAAGGTACAGGCACAGCAACGGCGCAGGTACAGTTAGTGGATTGTTTCGGGTTCCAGCTTGCGGGTATGCGGATGATGTTTGACTAGTATTCGATGACTCGAAACTCGGGCAACCCCTCCGTCGATATCTTGTTGTTTCCATGATCAAGCGTTGCATATCATCGAGTGTGTACATACATATACGGATACAGCACATACATACATACCTATTTGTGCCTAAGGGGGATGATATGAAGCTGAAACGGGTGAAAAAGTATCAAAAATAGGCTTGATGACCCATGATGCCGAGGGCAACCTAAAACAACCCGTTTCCACAGCGAATTTGCATACAAAAGCTTGAGCTCCATGGAACGATAACTACCGCAGATGCAGATGGATGCATCCACATCAATTCATTGGACCCAACCAATGCTGAGGCCCTTTCTACCCCGCTATATCTGTTAATTCAAGGAATCCAATGTCCTCCTCAACTCAACTCAGGGGTTATCACTCTTGGTCTCCATCTTCATCCCATCATGAGATAGGACCTCATAGTGGCTCAAGCTCGCCGATACCCAAGTCCACAAACTGCCCACTCTTCCTCTTCCATGTCTTGATAGACAAAGACAGGAGTGTCTTCTTTCAGGTGCCTGACAGCCAAGGCGCCAGGCATCGGAAGTCTAGATGCGCCCAAAAGCCATGGAGCAGCCAGGAACAAAACAGCTCTGTTTAGGGCTGCAACCACGACATGAAACTGGATGGATGGATGGATGGATGATGACACCAGATAAGCCGAGTCTATCGTATCATTGAGAGATAATGAATGGATTTGTTTGAATATCTTGTTAATTGGTTGTCCTCGAATAGGTACCTGAAAGCAGTCTTGAAAGACATCCCAACACCAACCCTTCTGAGTCAACTGTCTCTCCTGGCATTCCCCTGGTATCCGTAGCCCGGCCACTGGCTCCATCATTCCGGGATCAAAGGCAGTTCCTGGATGACCAGCAGAAGTGGCGTTGCTAGCTCTAGTGTGTGTGAGGGGAAGGGCTCGGGCTGTTTGTTAGTGCCTTTGCCGTCTCTGCTCCTCAAAGTCAAATTTCACTCGACTCTCTTTTGAATGGACGATAGGTTCTCGATGTTGAAGGGATGCGGTTATCGAAGGCGCAACACCTCGAGAGAATAGCGCCGCCTAATCTTGACATCTCCGCCAACAACCTATCATTTATTCGTATTGCTGGGGGCGCGACAAATGGCAGCCGCTTACCTGTCGAAAGCACGGATGGATCGGTTACGGGTCTTGAGACGAGATGAAGCCTCATGGAATCCCTTCCATTCGTGGTAATGTTCCTGAAATTACCCCAGTGCATCGCGTGTTTTCTTCTTCTATGCATTGGAAAAACATCCACTTACAAAATTTGACGTCGTCACCCCCAGCCACCGGATGCTTCCGAGTTGTTGGGTTTGACAGATAACCCATGTAAGGATCTCCCTGTCAGTTGATAACCTACATGAAACGTAGTGCAGAGTGTCGACTCGTATTATTCATCAAGCTCAGCCTTGCCAGAGGTGCATGATCGAGATGGCGTTCAGAGAGTTAACGTTTGAACTCCCCGTATTATCGTTATAAATAACTTATACTATATGTACATATGACTTCAAAATTAATGTGTCCTTCTCTCATCAGACTTTCATTGGTACTAGTTATCTACCATACACCATCACACAAGATAGTATAATCTTAAGTTTGAACTACGAAAAGCCTTGAAATTACTTCTCTTTGGGATGATCGTCTAGGAGCTTATACAGATGATATTTGGTTATTGGTAGAGGCAGTATTCTAAAGTCAGTATCTTAAAATAGGTAGATAAGGTACGGATAGTCCAGGCTTATTTTATCCAAGGATACCTAAGGATTATGGCATAAGTTCTTTTGGTAAGGACGACTTTTTGGCCCTGCCTCTATAGATATATGCACATCAGTTGATACCTAACATGAGTTGACAAACTCAATAATCTCATTGTTGAACCTCTCAGGCTCTTCATAAAATAGCCAATGCCCGGATTCAAAGACCGACGATTTTGCTAAACCTGGCCTTGACTTCTCAACACGTCTCACACTCTCGAGCATTCCCTCGAGGGGAAAGCAGCTCGATCGTCGGCCAGCCATAACCAATGTTGGAACCGTGATCATCTCAATGGCTTCGCGGTGGTCGTAGCGAGTATGATCTGCCAGAAGCCTCGCCAGCCAACTCTGGTCGCATCGAGCACTGATCTCTGTGAAGAAAGCCTCGTCTTTGGCTTGTTCCTCCGCCGAAACCCCATCTTCCTCCCTCGGGGCATGTCGATAGCCCAAGCATCCTATCGCTAGGTCGACATGTGCTGCCTTCGAGTCATGGATCCAACTATGCTGCGCCGCGAGCATCGTCTTCTCGTCGTAACAGCCGGTATGTGCCTTGGATTCATCCCATCCACCAAACGCTGAGCGATCTTGCAGGGGTGCCTGATCAACAAAGACGAACCCGGCAAATTCGTTGCATCCAAAGAGCTCGATATAAGTCCATAGCACCGCAGCGCCGATGGAGCATCCAACGGGCACAATGCTAACCTCTGGCGCCGCTTTGCGAAGGTGGGTGACGAGACCAACGAGATCAGCTGCCAGGCGAGCAACATGATAACCACTTTGAGTTCGATCAGAGTCACCGTGGCCGCGCATATCCGGGGCAACAACCCAGAGACGGTTACTCAGAGCCCCAAAATTGCGGGTGAAGTAATCACTTGAGCCGCTGAAGCCATGCATGAGCAGGACACATTTCTTAGGTGTGGTCGCCCTAACTTCACTCAGTGGTAGCGAAGACTGAAAGGCGATATTGCAGCCATCGTTGACGGTGAAAGACTCTTTGTGCATATTGTTTCTCGAATTTGTTGGTGGTGTTCAAGAGAGGATTCATGAGATGCTTTGTTGTGGAGTTTCCCACTACTAAATCTCGATGAGAAGGTGTCTCAAAACTAAGATAAAATCTCCGAACACTCTGTCTGTACGTCTTTTTTAGCTAATTAGTAACTTAGAATTAGGTAAAAAGGATCTATGAGGCGTGGCCAATTTATTGAGAGAATACCGTACAGCCCGTTGGTTATATCGACTCGCGGACGCATTTAGCTTCCATTGATGCTAAGTTGTACTCTTGCACATTCACATCATTTTCTCTCATATCCCGCTCTGCCTAACTTAACACACATTTCTCCTTTTAAATATCCCAAACCCAAGGCCACGCCTTTAAAACGAAGCCAGAAGATTTCCAATTGCCTGCGATGGTCAAGGGTAGGCTGCAATCAATTGCCTTTTGCTGACCAGGTAACGCTTACGTAACGACCCGCATAGAAAATTCTCTCCAAGTCAACCTCTCACAAACTTAACCAATTCTTTTCATCTTCCGACACAATGGCTCAAGCCGCAACAGACCACGGAGGTCCAGCTCTCGCTGTCGACGCCCATGTGAAGTATGTCCAGAGCCTGGACACAAGGAAAGATGAGCTAGACTACTGGCTTACCGAGCATTTGCGACTTAATGGCCTTTACTGGGGATTGAATGCCCTCTACCTGCTTGGTCGACCAGATGCCCTCCCTCGACAGGATGTCATCGATTTCATTCTATCTTGTCAGCATGAAAACGGCGGATTCGGTGCAGCGCCCGGTCACGATGCCCATATGCTATCCACAGTAAGTGCTGTGCAGATTCTCGCCATGACGGATGCTTTCGACCAGCTGGAGGCCAAAGGCAGAGGCAAGGAGCAGGTTGGCAAGTGTAGGTATTCTGCAAGGCCCGCAGTGCTTCCAATGCACCCACTGACTATATACAGTCATCGCAGGGCTGCAGAATCGAGAGACTGGCACCTTCGCTGGCGATGAATGGGGCGAAGAGGACACCCGCTTCCTCTACGGTGCTTTCAATGCTCTCTCCCTCCTTGGCCTTATGTCCTTAGTTGATGTTGACAAGGCGGTTTCCCACATCATCGCTTGCGCCAATTTCGACGGCGGTTATGGAACTGGTCCTGGTGCGGAGTCGCATTCGGGTCAGATCTTCACCTGTGTTGCCGCCCTTGCCATTGTCGGGCGTCTTGATCTTGTCGACAAAGAGAAACTCGGCCGATGGCTGAGCGAGAGACAGATCTCCTGCGGTGGCCTCAATGGTCGACCTGAAAAGGATGAAGACGTTTGTTATAGCTGGTGGGTGTTGAGTAGCCTCGCCATGATCGAGCGAACACACTGGATCGACCGCGATGCACTGATTGCTTTCATTCTGAAATGTCAAGATACTGAGATTGGTGGCATCTCTGATCGACCCGGTAATATGGTCGATGTTTGGCATACCCAGTTCGGCCTTTGCGGCCTGAGTCTTCTGGGATACCCAGGTCTTGAGGCGGTCGATCCAGTATATTGCATGCCAAAGACGATAATCAAGAGACTTCTTGGTTGATAGTGGTGATATCATGACGAGCCCACCTTCTTTGACCCATATACCCAATGGTGCTAGCCACCACCCTCTGACCATTTCTAGCACATGCTTATGACTCTGCTCAGTGATAGCATGTGTATATGGTTGAGGGAAGAGGAACTGTTGGTTTTTCAGGGACATCGCTTGTTACTCCGTGGTGTTCGTCCCGTAAAGTCCTTCAGACATTTATACGTAGGCATGGGGCTTTCGAGTTCAGTGCTTATCTCAGAAGTCGGATGGACCTAATCCGATCCCCATCGTCTTGATCATTCAAGATATAATTTATCACACTTGGTTATTATGCCAAGATGTCTCTTTACGTTTAATGAAAATTTGATTCATGACAAAACGCGATCAGTTGGTGACACTACCTGTTCTTCTATGTGCTGCAAATGCTCCCCCCTTTTCCAAACACACTACCCCCCATGATAAATCGCCTGTTAGTTTCCAGTTCACTTTGTTCGAACACTACCCAGGTTAATCATAAAATTTATCACTAAATCTTTTCGCATCAATTGTTTCCCCCGGAAGAGTTTGCGCTGCTCGCCACCGACATGTGAGTGTTGTCGATTAACGTGTGTCTTCTCTCCAACGCTCACCATCTTCTTGCCAAAGCATGTACCTAGCGTTCCATACTGGCAACAAAGCTAGGTATTTCTCAATTTTAATATACAGCACCGACCTAGGCATTCTCCGCCTCTTGTTCCAAATGATGCCATTCTCCCAGAATTCGTACCTTCCTGACTTGTTGTCCTGAGGCTCGTACGGCGCCTGCCTGACCGGACGCGCTGGCTCTTGGCTCCTTCCTCCTAGACGTCCGGCCTGGTAAACCCCTCTCTTTAAAAGCCCACCCCCCTCACTCTTTCAATCTTCTCCCCCAGACTTCTGGTCTTCCATTCATCTGAGATTCCCCTCCCCCTCTTGTGACGTTAGAGGTCTCTATATTCTTTTTGCCTGTCACCTCTTGATCAATCGACCGATCTAGGTTGCCTTGATGCACCTAGTACGCGGAGATCACCTCTTGGAAGCAGTTTCCTTCGAGACATGCCAATCGAGACGGACAAGGTAGGTAGCTTCTGAATCAACAAGATCACGCTTCCCGAACTCCAAGGATTCAACACACGGCTTAGCTACCATCGCGACTTCTTCTCGACCCGGTGCTTCAAGGTAACACCTTCTCCTCAGTTGTCGAGCTCTTATCTCTTTACACACTTTCCATCGATCATCTGTTCTTCATGAGCATTGGCAAGGAGCCGGCCTTCCATTGTCAGCGAACGAATAACGACGATAAGTCAGTTTGCTACTGCCGTGAGATACAATCATGGCTCGAGGCAAGAAGTCTACCAAAGCAACACTGGTGAGTACTTTCGGTTTGAATTGCTGCTTTAACCTCTTGTCTTCCTTTCTTCTTGATCCTTCAACTTCATCTTGACTTGCACATGACCTGCTCTTTTCGATACCCCATTTCGTTACCATATCGGACTCGACCCATCACACTCTCTATTGCCCTCACCTTCACTTGGCTACCAACCCTTACTACTTCGTTCCCTACCCACAAGAAAGAGAGGCAAGTTCCACAAGACGTTTCGTGTGCCATTGATACCTCCCCTGGCAATCTGAAAACGTGGTTTGTTGCTGAACAAAGGTTACTGACCACTGCGTTTCGGTTTAGGTCATGGCTACTGCACCGATACCAGGAGACAATACAGCCAGTTCTATCAGTCGACATATCCCACTCTATTGTTGCGTCTGCCCAGAGACCCCTCGTTTTTCGGATGTCTCCCATCTCCTCACTCACATCGCCTCTAAAGGTCATCTTCACCATGAGACCCAAACGAAACTCAAGGCTCACCAAGACATCACTGCGGCGGCAAAGCTTCAACGTTACGAGGAGTAGTATTCTCAGAATGGAATTGAGGCGCTGCTGGTTGATCGGATGAGAGCAAAGCAGTTGAAAGAAGAGGCTCGCAACAGACGCCATCGCGGAGATCAATCTGCCCCTCCAGCCAAGGTTGCGCTACCCTCTCATCTTTGTTGTCACTATACCTGACAGTCAATAGCAAAACAAGCGGAAAATCAAACAGGAGGTATCGATGAGCCCTATCATCAAGCTCGAAGGCGACGAACTGTTGGATGATTTCCCACTCTTCCCAGGCTTCTTCGACCCCGATCAAGATCAAGAAATTGATGTACACGACGAGTTTGTTCCGGGAATCGACTCAATGTCTCTGAAGGGTCAGGTGTGGCCAGGGATGGGCAAAATGGATCTTGCCGACGACGACATGAGGCGAACTCGAAACCAGAAGAAGCCCAAGTCTGTGATCGATAGAATGAAGAGGGCATCGGAGCGCATTGAACCCACACAAGTCATTATGACATCCAAACTAGAGGTAGAAAGGACGAAGGATGTGTATGACGATGCCTCATCTCCTGCTCCCGGCCAGGAAGAATCAGTATGTGCAGCCAAAAACTGGACGTTCTAGATGCTAACCCAGCCAGACCCCAACACGAAAAGCTCCAAAGACGAAGCGCAAGAAAGCCACGCCCCTTGCGGAAATTTCTGGGAATGTTCCAAAGCAACGCCGTGCTGCTCGTGGCTCAAAGTCTAGTACTGGAAGGAAGACGGGTTCCAAGAAGAAGCACAGTCACCAGAAAGAACTCGAAACTTTCCCTTCCCCAGACCAAAAAGAAAACATTGTCGATGTCTTTCGTGACAACAATGTCCGACTAGGCAAGTGTTATACAAAGAAAGCCCCGAAACTTGCTGACCGTCAATACTAGCTTCTATCAGCGAACCTCCGCTTCCTGCCCCTCGCCGAGACCACTTTCTTCATTCGAACCTTGTTTCTCCTACGCCACAATCGAGAGATCTAGCACCCCGAAAACTCCCAGCCAGGGAGGGATCCAGCTCACTTAGACCTGAATACTTTCCTCCAGGTGCGTTTTTGGATACTCATGGAACCTACAGTCGTCAGAAGGGATGCAGGATAAACTTGTGCTTACACATATTCAGGCTCATTCGGACACACTGAAGCTTCGTATGCATTGAAAAACGCTACAATCTACAATGCTTCGTCAAGACTCCCATTCGTCCCTTCAAACTACGATCCACTTCGAGCACTCGCTTCAGATCAGTTTCGCTTGGCAGCAGACTATGGATATCAGCTGAAGCAGGAGGACTACCCAGGACAAATCGCGGGTGATTCCACTCAAGGAAGAAATAACAGCCTCTTCATGGGGATGCCCGGAGCCAATCCTCTTTTCTCACAAGATAGGTCGTACCTGCATCCTTATAGCCAAGGGGCTCCAAATGCAACATTCTCCCCTTTGTCGTTCTCTTCTATCAACGGACAGCAAGACCACCCAAACAACGACCGAGAGGTGAAGCCTCAAGCGCATATTTGTGAGACAATTGAGGACCACAACGGTCTTGGAGGGGAGCAAGAGCTCGACATCAACGGGTCCTGGAATCTACATGATACCAACGACTTGGATTTCTCTCACGGACTGACAGTGGATGACTCTCACAGATCTGGATGGGCAGATGGTCACTAAAGGAGAAAACAAGCACGGCACATCTCCTTGCCCACGAGTCAAAGAGCCTTATAGGAGTACACCGCGTGGCTCTGACCACGGCACGGCAGACACTGACACTCTCAAATCAACATGCTCAAACAGAAGCTGGCAGATTACTTGACTAAAGCGAGTCGACTTGCACCATGGCTATTATCCCTTATGACAGTTGTCAAGGTACTCATGTGGGTAAAGCCATCATTTCGTTGCGATTCGGAGAACATCAGCTGACTTTCCAACAGGACTTTTACATCGTACATATTACACATGACTTCCACCGACCAATTGGCGATTTTGATATTCTTTTCTTCGTTTTGAACCTTTAACAAAATGCGGCTGGGCGGGAAACAATTAGGAGTTTCGTTTAACTTGGGGCAATGTTTAGTGGCGCTCAGATGGCAAGTATGGACAATCTGGGACTTAACGGGGGCATATAAAACGGTGTTATGAGCAAAGAATAGTTAGAGGTACTTTGGCGTCTGCGGAGATGGGCATATCATTTGACATTGGAGTTATGGGTGTAAAAGCAAAGACATGTTAGGCATTTTATGGGAAGTTAGTCGTTTAACATTGGGTCTATTATTTACAAAGTGCCTCAAACAGTAAATAGTACAGTTGTGATGATTGTTTACAGTTGCTCGATGCTTGATACGAGCTGATCAAGTTGTTCTGATCCATTATCCATGACATCTGACAGGGCACGGCAAACACCCTTCAAGCGTCGCATCTTCATTTCTTGCTCCATCTGACTCGACTTGAGAGCAGCAACATCAATGACCTTCTTGGGAATGCGAGCGAGTCTCGCAACGTTCAAGCCATAGGAGCGATGGGCAACACCTTCACCAACTTCGTACAAAAATGTGACCTGCTCCTCGCCGTCCTCTCCTTTCTCTGCCTTGAACTTCATGTGAACATTCTTGACACCATCAAGACCTTCAGCGACCCGCGCCAAATTTTGGTAGTGCGTGATGAAGAGCGTTAGGCAGCGTGTTTCGGTGACGACATGCTGTAGCACTGCTTGGGCAATGGCGGCGCCGTCGTGGGTGCTGGTACCGCGACCCAGCTCGTCGAGAATGACGAGGCTGCGAGGACCAGCGGAGCGAAGGATGCGAGCTGTTTCAGAAACCTCGACCATGAAGGTAGATTCGCCGGCGAAAAGGTTATCACGAGCACCTGTTCGTGTATGAATGGCGTCACAGAGTGTGAGAGACAAGGCGTCGGCTGGGACATAGGAACCAACTTGAGAAAGGAGAACGATGAGAGCGAGGGCACGGACAAAAGAGGATTTACCGCCCATGTTGGGGCCGGTGATGAGGTGAGCGAGATGTGAGGGGTGGCCGAGGGTGGTGGAAAAGGGGATGTATCCGCCATCGAGAGTATGCTCGGCGATGGCGTGGCGGCCGTTGGTGATGGAGATTGTTGGGTCAGCGGAAGAGGGGAGAAAAGACGGTCGAGAGTAGCCGGGCTGAGCGGCAACTTTGGAGAGGGAAAGGATGCAGTCAAGGGTTGCGAGAGCAGATACAGCATCGCGCAGCGGCTGATAATCTGCAGAGATGGAGGCGAGAAGATCCTTAAAAGCCTTATCACAGGCGGCAGCTAGGGCCTCGCGATGTTGATCACGTTCGCTGATGAAGCGGAGAACTTCAGGGGTATGGAAACGTGAGAGCTTCTTGGTGCCAGAGATCTTGGCCCAGGAAGCAGGGACATGTTTAATTTCCGTGTTGGGTACTTCGATGAGATATTCGATACCGGCAACAGAGACATAGTCGACAGTCTTCTTCTTGATCTTCTCAGCGGCCACAGCACGGTGACTGTCCAACTCATGCTCGACATGGGCGATGCTGAGTTGGTGATCTTGCATATCCTCTGTCTGGAATTCATCTCGAAAGAAGCCATACTTGTCATCTTTGCGCGCGGCGACGAGGTTGATACGTTCAAGATAAGAGACAACTGTATCTAGGATTTGTGGAAGAGCACAGACGGCATCGCTGAGGAGAGAGGAAGTGAAGGGGGCGTCAGAGGGACCCTTGACGGTTGAGTAATAGCTCGCTACTTTTTGGAGGGTTTGGAGGACTGAGAGGAGTTCGGGTCGTGTGCATTTACCGTAGTAGATGCGAATCAAACTGCGCTCAAGATCGGTCTTGGTGTTGGCCAAAAGTGACTCGAGTTGAGATACTGGAGCAGTTGATTGCTTCTCGAGTAGCTCCTCAACGGCATTTAGACGAGCCTCGAGCAGTTGCTGGTCGAGTAAAGGACGGCCCACCCATTTTCGTAGCAGCCGATGACCGGGGCGTGTGAGCGTCTTGTCCAGTGCCCAAAATAAACTGCCCTTCTCGGAGTGGTCTGTAGAATTGCGGTACACTTCGAGACTCTCCAATGTGGTACCATTGATGAGCATATGTGACCGTGTACT
This sequence comes from Fusarium verrucosum, assembly GCA_013623715.1. NCBI lineage: Eukaryota > Fungi > Ascomycota > Sordariomycetes > Hypocreales > Nectriaceae > Fusarium > Fusarium verrucosum. Next base: position 15,790 of record JABFFJ010000057.1, read on the forward strand.
GAAGCTCTGGAAGTACTTGGTAAGGTCGAAGATGTGCTCGAGACCATACTCTTGAAGGTGGTTGATCATAGCTGAAAGACAGATGGTGACAGACTCTGGGAGCTTTAGGACCTTGTCGAGAAGGGCGGCGGCTGTCTCGTCTTGAGCATTATCCTTGAGTTTGTCGGCGTAGAATTGAGTGACATGGGAGTACGCTTCAGCCGCCATAGTCTTACTCTTGGGAACGCGTTCGACTCGACTCCGGTCACCAAAGACATTGGTACTGCTGCCTGACAGATGTTGCACGAGCTTATCGGTTCCCTTTGTCAGGTCTCCCACGATCAAGAACTCGCACGGAGAGATGTGCAACAGCCGAGTCTCAATCTCGCTCCGCATGAATCCATCCTCAAAGTTGTCGTATATGATATCTCCAGTTGCTGGCTGAACAGCAATAATACCAACGTCAACTTTCTCGTCTGTACCCCATCCCTTGGCTTTGGACTCAGTGATACACAATAGGTAGCCGCCCGAGGGAGCCCCTGAACCACCGCTTTGGTCAAGTTCTCCATTCTCGTCGATATATGTACCTTTGGTGTAGAGACTGGTGAGTTTACGGACAAATGGTGTATTGCGGTTGTCTCCGGCCTTCTTCAATGCGGCAGTTTCGATCTGGCGGACGACACCAACCTTGTGTCCGGCAGCTACTAGACGCTTTGCATGTACGGGAAGACGATGCACCGGAATACTCGCCGAAGCGAAGCGATCTAGATGAGCTTCTGAAGGATCTGTGAGGGTTAGGATCAGGTTCCATACATGGCATCAAGACAACTTACGCTCATCATAACGCATCTTTCCTGGGATGCAGACTATGCTCAACTCCTTGGCTGCGATACGAGCATCCTCGCCAAGGAACCGAAATTTGTAACCGACCTCCATGATGAGAATTGTGTCCATATGCTTTCTTTTGATGTCGAGAAACTGAATCTCCATTGGCGTAAGTTTGCCTGTTTTGGATCCCTTCTTCTTTGTCTTTGCTGGCACAGGGGCCTCCTCTTCAGCTCCATCGGCATCGGCCTCTTCATCTTCACCAGCCGGTGCAGCATCTTGAAGATTGCGACGGGATGCTAGTGCATCTGGATGACCGAGTTTCTTGACGAATTTCCTGTGCAACTCTTGGTGCTGTCGCCTCTCTTCTGCATCTTGGTCCTCATTCTGACTCGATCCCGTGTTCTTGCCACTATTCTGGGAGTTAGATGCGATCGAGCCGTCATATCGGTATCGGTCTGTTCGTGCCCCTATGGTTTCTTGTTCGCCGTCTTTTGATTTGGAGAAAAAGGTGCTTGTCTCTGGGTCTTTGGCATTCTCGTCGACTCGAGCTCTCTTTTGAGTTTTTTCTGGCTTGTCGTTTTCCTTCTCTTCTTCCTCTAATGTTCGTTTCCGCGGTGGTGACTCGACATCTTTGCTGGGTGATTCTGACTGCGCTTTGGTTGCTTGTGCTCGGCTCTGCTTCTCAAAGACTGCTGCTAAGCCATTGACTGTCTTTGGTGTGAAGAATGAGGTTAGGGATTGTTGTTTCTTGCCGCTAGATTTGGGAGTGGGGGCCATGTTGGAAATCTTGGCCGGTGGATGTTGTGGATGGCTTCAATAGTAGGGGGTTGTTCACGAGTCGTATCCTTAATTTGGGGCCATTTGAGTTCGAGGTGGTGACGTTGGAGAGACGCGTTCTGAGCAGATGAGACGCGTTGAGTGGCTAACCACTTGACCCACTCTTATCGTATTTCATCTCGAGGGATCATGGCTTCGACCTATACCCAAGTTCCAGCTTCTGTAGGTTGGCTCAGAAGTATTCTTGATTGTAGAATTAGAAAAGAGTTAGGGGATCTAATTATGGACTATCCAATTCCACCCATTGTGCTGATAGCGTTCATCAAGTTGTTGGTTCGGTTCTCAATTACCTGATATCGATAGGCAAGGTGATTGAGATGAAAGACATAATTGTAAGGATGATGAGTGTACCTACCTAGGTACAGAGTAGTATAGGAGATTTCTTTACTGAAATCATTTTTATCTTGACGAACCTACTTAAGGGTTTTTGAGAAACAACCAACACCCATACATACATACATATGCATACCTACTAGGTATATATCCGCATGTGTTCTGATGTCTTGCTCCACTGTGCAACGATCGCTTATGCCAGTAACGAGTGCCCAGGCCACCAATTGACCAGGGCGTGCTTTATCGACATGAGGCTCAGAAGGGATTGCGTATCATGATGTCTTGTCTAGAGTATGGTGGAAATATCATGTCTAGATATATCACAATTGAGTCAAGCTAGTTCTGAGTGTTTCACTAACATACTAGCATACATACTTCAATACTGTAAACATTTTTCTCAAATTAAAACCCGAGACAACATTCTCAGTGGCACATAATTTCTATTTCTAATGGTCACATGCATTTCTTGGCTTCAAAGACGGGCGCTTGCATCGAGGCTATGTTGGTGCCCATGATGAGCTTCATAGCTCTCATGATCCATACTTTTACCCCAAATGCCCCACCCTCCCGTTATTCTTTGGCCCCCAAACCCTGAAAGGCTCATCCCGAGACCCCGTTTTTGATGGCTCCCAAGCTCTAGCTCAAGCTCCCGGGCGCTTACAAGTTTTTCGAGGGAGCCAATCACAGCTTATCTTTGATACGCAGGTTCTCAGTCGTGTAAGGTGTTTCGATATCATTTTGTTAGAGTGCCGACGCATAAATCTTATGCCCCTGAAGCTGTTGCCGCCAGACGAAAAGGGTTCTTGCTATATGGGTTGAACCCGGCGGTTAGATCTACTGTACTCGTAAGAGTATTATGCTCCAGTCAATATGGTGATAGTGATAGCAGTTCTCCATACTACCTACATGCGTATATTGTCGTAATTCAATCCCTGTACAACACCTACAAGTTCCCTCTAGTTCTTGACAGTTGCAATTAATGCCACGCCACTTGACTCACTTTAACGAGCTGTCTCCCAGTTACTGTATTGCTATTGGAAGTTCCTCATATCTGTATGATACATCAGGAAGGCGCTTGACCAGAAGGGACCCTCTTTCCCTATCGATTGTCTTTCCCCCCTTCCCCTTCTTACTATTTCCTATTCTCTTCCAATTCTTCTAGATTTTATCCTTTTTCTTCAAACCAACATCACATCTCGTCCCTGCGTGGCCGTTTCTGCGACCTACTGGAGCCCCTCAGGTACAAGTGCAACCAACAGGACGGGAGAGGCACAAGCCCACCTTGTACTTACCCACGTCACTTCAGCCGATACAGCCCAAACGGCCGAACCCCGCTCATCCAACAAGACAAGATAAACCCAGACAGGGCATCACCCGCGACCTTTTTCTCACCTCTTAAGCCTGTACTTGTTGATCAAGAACAGGCCAACAACTGCGGCCTCCGTCTCGTCATCCTCTTCGTTTTGAAACTCGAAACATCTGCGTCATCAAACTCAAACGCGACGTTCTGTCGCTCATTCGTTTGCCCCGCCATCGTTGGGCAGTTCTCATATCGCATACTGTCGCATTTCCACACCCGTCTCTTCCGTCGCCTACTATAGGCGCCCTTATAGTTCAAAATGGAACGTAGTCGTGGTGTTCCAGATGAGGAGATGTTCCTCAGCAAGCCTGCTCCTGAAGACTGCGACAGCCCAACCGTTGAACCTCTGCGCATATTCAAACCTCAGAGCCCTCAACCCGCCAAGGACGGTAGACCGTCTGCTTTTAGATATCCCGCGCCTCCGTCGTCCACATCTCCTGCTTCTAAGCATTCGTTTCCTCTACCTCCTGGCGCTTCTAGCTCTGCGGCCCCCTTGCCGTTCCCGGACGACGACGACGTTCGAAAGCCAACCCCCGCGAAGCCCTTCGGCTCTGCCTACAATGATACCAGCCCTCGACTAGAGAACAGTCCTCCCGGAAAGAAGCCCGGTCTCGCTGAGCGAAGAGGCACTGCACCAAAGCCTATCAGTTCTCCCACAAGTCCTGACGCCGATAGCGATCTTTTCCAACGCCCTTTGCCCGACAACCATCGTCCTGGCTCCTCCAACAACAACTATCCCAGCTATCAAAAGACGTACTATCCACCACCCGGTGCTGCATCCGGCTCCTCGAGCAATGCACCTACGCAGCCCGCCGCAGCCCAGCAACTCAACATGAACGATCAGGGCGTGAATCGGTTTGCTTCATCTGCGTCTACTTCGACGACCCGCGCAAGCCGCGGCTCTCCTCCCCCTCCCGAAACCCCGATTGCGGAGCCCGGACAGGCGCCAGCCGATGCTATCGAGGCCCGTTATGCCGCTGCCGGCATCTCCGGTACTGCTACCCTCAACAGTCTGGGCGCTCCCAGCGCCGCTGCTTCCCAGAGACTTGCGCAATACGGAAACCAAGCTCCCCCTCAACGACCATGGACACCGACCGAGACTCCGGACCAGGCGCCATCTGGTCCACCCACTGTCTATCAGGGCATGAATGCCATCTCGAGTCCGGCGCAGTCACAGCCGTCATTTAGCCCGCCTCCCCAGTCTGAACAGCAACAGCAGCAGAAGCCACAGCAACAAGGGCAAGGACAAGCGCAAGTCAGTGTGTTGGAACAAGATTTCCAGCGTATGAACACCAACTCACCTCCTCCGGCATACTCGAGTCTCGGCCCTGGTGGAAACTCATCCCACCCTAACGAAAAACAACGCCCTCAACAGTCTGGCTCAAGTTCTGCTGCTGCTCAACCTCAGCAGCAGCAGCAACAACAGCAGCAACAGCAGCAGGCGGCCACATCAACACCTCCTACAAAGGCGACAGTGGCAACGGCAGCAGCCTCGACTGCTGCTGCTGGTCTTGCTTCACCTGCTCTCCAACACCCAGGTCACCCTGCGTTTGCCAATGATCCTCACCCTGAGCAGAACGGGCAACCTGCTCAGCAGCAAGCCGCTGCTCCTGCTCAGACATTTGAGCCCCAGAATCCAGCATCACCTCCCCCTCTACCCGAGGGATGGATCGCTCACCTGGATCAGAACTCCGGACAGTACTACTATATCCATTTGGCCACTCAAGCTACACAATGGGAGTTCCCCAAGGGTCCAAACCCCATATCGCATGAACCAGCACCTCTCTCGCCAACAGCTTCGACATACGGAAACCCTCTGGCATCTCCCTATGGCAAGCCATCTATGACCTCTCCGATGTTCCCGCCTCATACCCCTGGTTATGCTGAGAGCATAATGAGTGTGGCAGCTTCGGCAACACCCACAGCCGCCGGATTCACGGGACCTCCGCCAAGTGCTGGCGTTGATATGTACAGAATTCAGCCCACTAATGGCGTATACTTTGGCCCCTATTTGCGATATGTCAACATGGACATCGAGAAGGGCCTTTGGCTTGGTAGCATCCTGATTGTAACAGATGCTCCTCAACCTCCAACCATCCATATTCATCTCAGCCACGATTTAGCACCAAACCCAAGACAAGCCGAACCTCGGCCGATCTTCACACACCAGAGGTGGAAATTCTATAAATATGACTTGGAGCTGCCTATGTCTGAGGCTGGTACTGAGCGTTGGACATACGCCGTCACCTCGCATCTTGGCTGCACGCGCTATGAGTTTGTCGTGGCCGGACGTCAAGAAACTAGCTGGCGTTTCATTGCACACTCTGGCAATGATTTCGCTGCAGGCACGTCTCAGAACGAGCGAGCTAAGATTGGCGGAGTTGGCTTCATGTGGAAGGACGTCCTCCAGAAGAATGTCGACTGTGGTGGCTTTCACGTCCAGCTGGGCTTGGGAGACCAGATCTATGGTGATCGATTGTGGAAAGAAGTCCCTCTCCTCAAGCAATGGCTTGCCATGAGCGGCAGAGACAACAAGAAGAACGTCCAATGGACAGCACGGCATGAAGAGGATGTTTCGCACGCCTACTTCCACTACTACACCAGCCACTTTGACCAGCCATTCCTCCGCGAGGCCTTTGCTCAGATACCTCACGTTCTTCAGATTGACGACCACGACATGTGAGTGCTCCCTCATAAACCTGACCTGTGATATTTACTAACTATAACAGCTTCGATGGATATGGCTCATACCCAGACTATATGCAATCCTCGCCCATGTTTAAGAATATTGGTCGAATTGCGACAGAGATGTATCTCTTGTTCCAGCACCATACCACCATTGAGATGCTACGAAACGTCAGCACAGATCACGATATTTTCACCATCACAGGAACTGGTTGGCATTTCGTGAAATACCTGGGGCCCGCTGTGGTCGTTGTTGGCCCCGATTGTCGATCGGAACGCACCCAAGCACAGGTTATGGCGGGACCGACATACCAGGGGATCTTCCCCAAGGTTGCTACACTACCCCCAAGTGTACAGCACTGTATCTGGATGGTCTCAGTACCACTTGTGTACCCGCGACTGGATACCGTTGAGAGTCTTGCTAACACGATGGCTGCGGGTAAGAAGGCGGTTAACACAACTTATAACATTCTGGGCAAGGTCACAAGCTCAGTCGCAGGCGTGGTTGGCGGCAAGGATGTTGTTGCCCAGGGCTTCTCCCAGGTCAAGAAGGCTGTTGGAAAGACTGGCCTGATGGGCAATGTTCTGAACCAGTTCGGCGAGCTTGATATCCAGGAGGTGCTTAAGGACATGTGGACTCACGACACCAAGGACCTTGAGAGGACCTACTTGATTCGAACCCTGCAAGGCATTGCGCAACAGAAGGGAATCCGAATGACATTCCTTTCTGGAGGTACGTCACCAATGATATCCAGATGCTGGAATTTCTTAGGCTAACATTATTGCAGACGTTAATGCCTCGGGAGCTGGCTTGGTTCATGACCCAACACACCCTGGTGATCACAAGACCATGTACCAGATCATCTCATCCCCTATCGTCGCGGCACCTCAGAGCAACTATGTGCTCAAGATGCTGCATAACCAAAAGACGCTCTATGTGCCGCAGAACGGCAAGAAGTCAACGCATGAGGTGTCGGACACCAAGGAAGACATGATGGAGATCTTCCACACTGATGCTAGTGGCGCTGCGAGAGAGCTCAAGAAACTTATGGGTCGCCGGAACTATGTCGCCTTCGTATCGTATGACCAAGATGCGGCGGCAGCGCCTCAGACGCCTTTCAGCCCCAGCCCCAGCGTCAATGGTTCACAGCAAGGTCTGTCCAAGGTGAGCCTGGCTGTGGACTTTGTGGTTCAGGGCGACGGAGCATTCACGGCGCCAACTAAATATGGTCCTGTCATTATCCCTCATTTGGAATATGGACGATGAAGGAATTGGAAATATCTTAGCTTGGATTAGGGAAAGTCGTGTTATAAGCTTGCCATTTCTGTTGCACATATAGCGTTTCTACGATATTACGAAGACTTATATACGTCGGAGATACCTTGTTGATCATGGTTTGAGCATCTTGGCAAGATCTTGAAATTGAGCATTTTCAAACAAATTCTTGGAGAGCAAGTATATATGTGGGCGAATATTAAGTCTTTCTTGGTCTCATTTCTATTGTGGTGTGTAGATGCTTTTTTATTCTCATTCCAACGCCAAATTATACATTTAGAGATCGAAGAGCTCGTTGAGGATGCGCATGGTGTCCTCAGGTCCGGTGACAGAGTGTCCGGTAGTTCTGGGGTCCTCGTAGATCTCGTAGTCGTTGCCGCCCTCGAAGGTCTTGTCACCGAAGAAGTGGATGGTCTTGTAGGCGATGCCATCGGGCTTCTTGGCCTCTTTCTCGAGGTGCTGGAGACAGTAGGTCTTGTCCCAGCCAGTGGGGAAGACATCGAAGGAGATTTGTCCACCAATGGAGAAGCTATTTGCATATGGTCAGCTATGGCGACTTGTCATGATGAATAGGGATAGGAAAACGTACGTGAGGCCGAGGTGGCCGAATCGCTCCTTGAGAACAGCGACAAACTTCTCGCGGACCTTGGCGTCCTTGTCAAACGCCTCAAAGTCGTTTCGCTCCTGGGTGCTGGCGTTACGGCCGACGGGGCTGATGTTGATCATGCCGTTGCGGAACTCGATGAAGGTGCCGCGCTTGACGGGAATGTCGAGGTCGGCGACGTAGTGGAGGACGAAGTTGGCAAGCTCCTTGTACTGCTCCTCACCAATGAACTTGATGAAGGAGTTGGACTCAAGGGGCTCGCCGAGCTTGAAGGCAGTCAGGCCGTTTTCGGAGAAGCAGAAGTCAAAGAGGGCGGTGACGGGCTGGCCAGCGGGCTTGCCCAGCTGTTCCTGCTGCTTGACGAAGTCGGAGCCGCCAACGTAGCCGATGGCACACTTTGAGCGGAGCTTCTGGAGGGTCTCGAGAATCTCGGGGGAGGCGTCCTGCAGGAGAATTAGCGAGTTTGGAGAGATGTAGGCGAGGGGAGGATGAAGTGTACCAGACGCGCGGGGGTGAGAGTGCCGTCAACATCGAAGAGGCAGATGGTGTCCTTGAAAGGACGCTCCTGGAGGGGAGTGAAGGAGGGGGCGGATGTGGAGGCCATTGTGGGTGTTTTGTTGTGTGGAATGGTTGTTGAAGGGAAAAGGAGGCTGTAGGATACAGCAGTATAAAGCAGAGTAGGGGAGTGCTTGGTGTTGACTTACCTAGGAGGGGCCCGACTTTAATGGGAGGGGGTGGGGCAGAGCTGCTGAATGCGGGGCAGCCTTGAAGCTACAAGTTCCCTACCTCTAGGGGCCTTTCAAGGGATTGCCCTGTATGTTTCACTACATACACAAGGTACCTATAAGAATTACTTATAAGAGAATACAAGATATCAGATCTCAAATCTCATATCAACCTGGAATTGATCACCTTTACCTCTATGTATGATATAGCTCATTGAAATAGCAACAGTAGCAGCGACAGTCAGTTAATTACGGTATCCTCTAATGTCCAAACAGGGCCACGTTTCCCGCTAAAGATTCAGGGGTCTGTCTTTTGATTGACAGTAGAAAGACAAGGTCCTCCCAGCACATACACTTACTACTAAGATGAATGAATGATGAGGAATAATCAATCCCATCTCAGTCATAAACTCATTCCTTAGTTATACCTCTACTGTATGTATATACCTCTCGTCTACTGCCAAGTCATGTTCCTGTCGCAATAGAAGCAATAACTTTTTAGTGGATCCTTTTCTTCCGCCCAGTCTCACCGCTAAATAGCTCGCAGCAACTAGTGGGGTTCTCAGGTGAGCTCGGTGAACAGGTACACCATAAGTTATCAATCAGGCAAGATTGGGATGAAGTAAGAGTACCTATTTTGATACTCGTAATAGTTTATAGATTTCTTATAAAAGCTACTGCGTAGAATTTATTCATGAAAGTTAGAATCGTGTTGTTGCTTAGTCTAAACCAGTCGCTCGATGAATGAATGCAAATGACATCAACGCTTTATATATGCCCAGGAGGGTTATGAGAGCTCTCCCCAAACTCCAGTGAGCTCGACAACCACATTTGCAACTGTACTTACTGCCCAGAGTATAATCAGTCCCCATCCAATCTTGCGACTCAGGATCCATTTGTTCATCGGTACCACAATCAGCAAGCCCACCAACGTGACAAGCAACGTGATGGCCGAGATCATCAAAGTCCCACCGACTTGAATGCGGTAAGGCTTATACTTGATGGGATGGCTGGGGTCCTTATGGTACTTCTTGTTTGCTTTCTGGATCGTCATCATGGCACCGCCGATACCAATACCCAGAAGGATATTCAACATGGGACCACCAAAGCAGGCAGATCTGAACATATAGTTAGTAAACATCCCTGATAAAGCATCACAGCCACTTACAATGCCATCACAGGGTACCCAAGTCGTGCCACTGTGATATCAGCGACCAAATCTCCCACACTGTTTCCAGCAGCAAATATGGTGAGCCCCAATAACGCTTCCGAGATGTTCAAAATGACGCCAACTGTTTTGAGGACTCCAACAACCTCGCCGGCGATGGTTGAGATCCATGCAATACTAATAATGAAACCCATGAAGCAAAGCATGTAATGATAACGAGGAGCTCTCTCCTCTGAAGTGAAGACTACCAAGACCGCGAGAAGAATCGTGGATGCGAGGAGAGTGTACAGCACCATTCGAACCAACACCTTTTGAGGGTTCTCCCAGTCGTCCAAAGTATTGGCCCATAGCACCCCAACGGCAAACAGGGGACCGGTAAAGAGCTGAAGTCCCACGAGCCATCGATTCCACCCTGCGCAGTCATTCTTGACACTACTCGAGGATTGAAAATCTGAAGCAGGTCTTGTTACAATGGCTGGTGGTCCTAGAGAGAAGTGCGAGGCGCCAAGGTTCTCTCCCTCTGCAGCCCGCGCCGTGGATGGCGTGGCGACTGACCCAATGTAACTGTGGTTACGAGTTATAGTGTGTCTGCGATAACGTTGCCACTCTGACTCTTCCTCTGGCTCAATTGAAGCGGGTTCAACTGAAATGGGCGGGGCCATGTGTCTAACACCCTGATGATCGTGATGGTGATGATCAGCATGATCGCTGATCACCTCGAGGATAGATGGCTCGCCATCTGCTGTTTCAGAGTCGACTACAGGCAGAGTCACCACCAGAAGAAAAATACTCGGGACGGAGATGGCACTGACAAACTTGTCCCACGCCGTCTTCTCTTTCCAGCCCTGCAAGGTAGGGAACAGAGTTCCCCACAGGACGTGAGGAGATGGTAGCACCGCATAAGGCCACCATCTGACAGGACGTGATGGTGTATCAACTGGTAGCTGCAAGTCGGCAAACGGCGTCTCACGACCTATTGGACCCGGTACGACGGTACTGGGTGATACTCCTCCCGGTGATAGAAACTCGACTGGGTCAGTCTGCCAGTTGGGTGTAAGGAGCGCTGGCGAGTCGCTGTACATGGGGAAAGGAGTGCTGGGTGAGGATCGGTCGCTGTAGCTGCTGCGGCGGCTGGAGGGGATCGTCAGGTGAAGCTCAGGGGCCAACATCTGTCCCCTCTGGCCTTCTGCAGCAGCATCATGGGTGGTCCCACTAGGACCGACCGGCGGCGCTGCCAAATTCCCCCCTACAGTGTACGACGGACTTGGGCTTGATGTTCTCGTTCCACTGGCTGTTGATCCAGGAACGGACAGGGTCTGTTCAGACCCATTCCGGCTTGGAATGTTTAGATCCGGGTGAGATGGCCCACCAACCGGGATGTCTCCAGAAGAGAGAGCTCTGTTTCTTTTATAGGCATGCTCGTCACCGTCCGAACCTAAGTGGCCATCAGAAGGAGCTGATTCCGCGAATGTTGTCGTTGTTCGCCTCCGCCTATGCACATGATGATCCGAGTAACTTCTTCCTGGGATATTGGACAGTTGCAGGTTACCCTCACGCTGCAGCTGGGCCAGAGCAGATCGAAACTCGAGCGCACCCACAAGACTAGGTCGGATAGGCGTCAATGTATTTCTTCTGGTTCCACGACCTCGCAAAACTCGCATGCTGCTAGCAACCTCAGCTGCAACCATGCGCTCATGGTCTTCGCTGGATGTGTCGCTTTCCTCTGACTGGGGCGTGCCCTCAACCTCGATCCTAGGTCCCGCTTCAAGGATTGAAATATCAGGCGGGGTGGAATGAGAGGTCCCGGGGCCTGAGCCAACATCGTCTGGATCATCTCGGTACGGCTCGCCAGCCAACTCGTCCCCTGAGTGGCCCAAGGCCGCATAGACGTGACTGCGCGCTTCTCCTTCTCTGCGTTGTCTAGCTTTGCGCCTTCTTGAGTACCAGTGCCATGTTACAACAGTAACGACGTACACTCCATAGTACCCAATCATGGTCCAACACTCCCACAGGTGAAGATGGCCATCGGCCAGGAAGATCATGGTAAACACGACGGCCACGATGAAGAAGCAGATGTCGCGTGTGTATGTTTTTCGATCAACGCGGAACTCTCTCACTAGTGCCATAGAGCCAGCAACGACACCAGTAATAAAGCTTGCGGCGCCTATAAGCTCACCAACGGCCATGCTGGCGCTGTTAGAGCCCATGGCAGCAAAGGTGCTGAACACATCGGGAGACCCATTTCCGAACGCCAAGAATGTGACGCCTGCCAAGCTCTCACTGAGACCAAGAACTGTCGCGATTGTGCTCAAGTTGACGCTGAAGAAGTCACTTGCAGCGATTCCAATGGTGGTGAAGAGAAGGCCGAGCCAGAGCACGAGAATCGTGAATGCGATAGGTCGCACCTTGCCGAAGGTGCAATAATAGAGATCAATGTAGTGTATAAGTCCTGCATCGTCGTCGCCGCAATATTTGCGCACAAAAGCGCATTTGTCCTCAACGTTGTGGACTTGATTGCATTCGGGGGGTTTAGCCGAGGAGCGCTTGAAGAGCTGTTCTGGAGCTGTCGCGTGATTCGAGGCAAAGGTCGTATGTGACAGAAAAGAATAGGCTGTCAAGACTGACAGAAGAAGGACGGTGGTATAGAAAGGACGAGACTGTAGACGGCTGCCTCTGAGGAATCGTTTCGGATTCGCATAGGGGCGTTTTTTGGCCGTTTCGTCGCTGGGACAAACATGCCCGCGAGGGATGGTATTTGCCATGTTGGAACTGGTATCGTCATGTCATGAAGTAATTATTTTAAATGCCATAATGAGCTTGAACAGAGCAATAAAGCGTATAAAGAAGCGTGATAAGTATGTAAATTATACAATGAAAGGCGATTTAATAAGAAGAGAGAGTTTGTTGTAGAGGGGAGTGTTTGGAGCAGGAATTGGATTTAGATAAGGTAGGCGTAGGTAGTATAAGGTCAGTAGTTTAAAGTGCCTTATCCGTTAGCTCGTTGACGTTACATGCTCCCCATGCCCCGTTTTCCACGTCGTCACTTGTGATTAACCGAGAAGGGGTGATCGATGATCATTGAATATGATTGATCGAGAATCTTAATAACCTCCATTATAGACAACTTTCCATTTTAAAGCATGCGGAAAGCCAGTTTCATTCGTTTTAGCGTCCCTTTGCGACGGGTTTGTGACAGCCTAAGTAAGTAGATGGATGATTTGTTTGGTGATGGTGACGAAAGCAAAGGGAGGCCGCCAATTGATTAAAATACCACCTACCTACTACCTCTATACATATCTATAGACATAGGCAAAACACCTCTAGAAACTTGCCACAGCTAGTGTATGAGTGTGTCTCGCTACAACTTGTAAGGGCCAAGAAATTGGCAGGAACACCAGAATATCTGGACCACTTCAGAGCTACCAGTGACAGTCAAACGAACATGATACAGCAATGTAGGTCAGCACAATTAGTACCTGGTCTAGCCCAAGGTTATCTCCTTCGTCACGTCGGCAAGGTACGCAACTCTGCCACTTTACGCCCGTACTACTCACTGCCTTGTACTGCCTGCATGTATAACGTCTGTGATTAAGCTTCTCATCGTCAACGTGCTTACCTTAGATTGCGCCACGTGCTACTGTAACCATCAGGGATGCATTGTTTTCCCTTCTGCCTTGGGCTCAAGCTCCCTGCTCCGGCTTTATGGCCGTCATGTTCCGTTTCAGACGGAGAGTACCTTGCGCAGTTTCGGTACCCAAGCGTGTACATACTGTGGCTGCCACAGGGTACCTGATCATTAATGTGGCGCTAGGTTCAGCCACAATTAAAGCCTCAGGCGTTAAATCAATAAATAACAAAGCTTCCTTACCAAGAAAGTTACCCCACAGACCGCACGCCCGCCGCCCATACACAACAGCAGTTGGCATTTATTTGTTTACTTTGCTAAGGGGGGTCCCGCAACACCACGACGACGCGATAGGCCTCGTAACTCCGACCTTTTTATATCAAAAACCCACAGACAATTTCAAAAATGCCCCGAGTTGCTCAAGTTCCTCGGACGGGGAGTGCCAGAAGCAATACAGGCGCCGGTACGGCCTCACCATACAAGGCACAGCAGTCATCCATTAAGTGAGTCGTTAACGATACATAGCATGATTCACCGGTAACAACTGCGGTGTGCTAATGCAATTGCCTACCTACCCAGAATCCCTCTCAACGACGATGCATCAGAAAAAGGACAGCGCATGAACTCCAGGAGGGCTCTTCATGAAAGACAAATCAACGAGATAAAGAGGGCCGCAACTCCTCGCAAGGGCGGTAGCCGCCACGACGACATGGAGAACGGCGATCCGCAGACTCCCGGCGGAGGCCACGCCACTATGATCGATGATGATGAAGGATTTGTCGTTGGAGGCTCTGCCGTTACGCCTATGAAGCGTGTGCCCCTCCTCGCCAATTTTGAGGAATGGATGAAGATGGCGACCGACAACAAGATTAATGCGACAAACTCTTGGAATTTCGCCCTCATCGACTACTTCCACGATATGTCGCTCCTCAAAGAAGGTGATAGCGTCAACTTTCAAAAGGCCAGTTGCACCTTGGATGGGTGTGTCAAGATTTATACAAACCGAGTCGACAGCGTCGCAACCGAGACGGGCAAATTATTGAGTGGTCTCGCCGACAGCAACAACGCCAAGAAGAAAGACAAGGATGGCGAAGATGCCGAAGACAGTGACGAGGAAGAGCTGGATGAAAATGGAAACGTCAAGAAGAAGCCCAAGAAGAAGGTATAATTGGAGTTTGGATATTCCTCAAAGGTTCAGCCGAACTAACGTTTACCAGACACAACGTTCGTCCGAAGCAACGCTTGCCCCGTCATTCAACTCCTTGCAACTCAAAAAGTTCGAGCTGGAATTTGCAGTAGACCCCCTCTTCAAAAAGGCATCTGCCGATTTCGACGAGGGTGGTGCCAAGGGACTTCTCCTAAACCATCTCATGATCGACTCACAAGGACGTATCGTCTTTGACAGCAGCGACGACACTGGCGACGCAACCGCCCGCGGAAAGGAGAAATCCGACGAAGACGGAGATGAAGAAGACGAGGATGCCCAAGAAGAGCCTGCGGAGGAGCAGTTGGAGGATGAGGAGGAAGCCGACGATGTCGAAATCGACGTCGGAACTCTGGGTGCTAGGTTTATTCCCGACTTGCAACGACTCGACGAGCTTGATGTCTGTCCTTCCCTCAAGACTTTTGACCTTGGTGACCCTGATGGGTCCATGGATATTCCCTTCTTGAAGGCACCCGACGATTGGAGGGATCAGGACAAGGAAAAGACTCCAGGAGTTCTGGGCGATATATCTGGTCTCATTATCGATGGCGACGAAGCAGCAGGCTTTGATGATGACGACCTCGGCCTCGGAACTTTTGATGCCGCCGATGATGTTGCTTTTGGTGAGGGCGGTGAAGCCTGGGCCCGAGAAGCCGCTCTAGAACCACAGATGCGAGTGTACGACGCTGGCTTCAGTGAAGAGGGCGGCGATGGAGACGAAATGGATGTCAACGGCGAATATCATGTTTCCATGACCAACGCGCAAAAGGCGGACAAGATGCACGAGGATATTCTTGGATTCTTCGATCAAGCATTGCAGAAGAACTGGGCGAGCGCCGAGCACTGGAGAATCAGAAAGATCAAGGATGTTAACAAACCAGTTGCAGAGACAAAGAAGCGCAAAGAAAAGGAGCCCTTTGAGATCGATTTCGCCGCACCTCTGGATGCACACTCTTCGGATATTATTTACACACAGGCTACCAACAACACGGCCATCAACATGCCCAAGAAGGACTGGAAATCAAAGTCCCGCAATCTTCTCCCTGACGATAAGCACTTCAACTCCAAGTCTCTGCTGAGCCTATTCCTCAAGCCAAGGGCACGATTGAGCAAGCGACGCACAGGGTTCAATTCTCGTGGCGGTGGTGGCTTTGGCAATGCCGGTGCAGACAACCAGCCTGAAGGGGAAATGGACGAAGCCTTCTGGGCCAACCAAAAGGCTCCTCAGCACACAGACGATACAGTATTGCCCGAGGGTGACTATGATGCCAACTTCTTCCAAGATGATGGCATGCCATTCCCTGGCGGCGGCGACTTGGACGATGACGACGATCTCGAATTTGCGGACGCAAGGGAACATTTCTCTCCAGGCCTCGACGGCCAGGCTGGAATTACTATGGGTAATGGACTTACAGCCTTACTTAACGGAGAGACAATGACGAATACTGGAGCATTCGGAACACAATTGGTTACCCAAACAAGACGCGTACGACCCGAGTATGTGCAATACGCTAGAGTAGCCAAGAAGGTGGATGTTCGAAGGCTGAAGGAAGAGTTGTGGAAGGGCATGGATGTTGACATTCTTCAGGTAAGTTACTGTGCAGCCAATACAAGAACTGGTACTAATATGTCTGATTCTAGAAGCAACCTGAGCCTACGGCAGTGGATGACGGCGAGCCCAAGCAGGAAGAAATGCTCAAGTTCACAGAAGTTATGAATAATCTGCAAACGGTATACCCCAAGCCGGTTATGGATGATATCTCAACATCATACTGCTTCATCTGTCTTTTGCACTTGGCCAACGAGAAGGGCCTGATTATCGACAACACGCCTGGTCTGTCGGAGCTGGAGATCCGCAGGGACTGGACGGCAGAGATTGTCGAAGGTGAATAGCGAGAGAGATTTTAACTATGTATGTATGTAATCACTTATTGTGTATGTTTTTGGGCGGCATGTCCTTGTTTTACGAGTCACGAGACGCCCGCAATATTCATTCGAAAGAGACACATAGGGATGGCACGGCATGGGAGATAACGTGATGATATCCAGGCGTTGGTGGAAGAAGACAAGAGAAGCAACATCTAGAGTACTTGTTTTGTATGAAGGACACGATGGAATGAATGATTGGTCACCGAAAGTATTAAATGTGTATTTTTTGTACTCCCGCTTTAGATTCTTCTAGAATTGACCAAGGTTTTGAAGCCATTTGACTTGGGAGAAAACAGGTTTCCAAGTTATGCAGTCAATATGACCTGACATTAGGTTCTCGTCAATGCTAGAAACATATATATACATACTGCAAAATTTGCCATTCAATCATTGTTCAATGGACGGATACTACAGTGGTATCACACAGCCACTTTGAACTTAATTGACTTGTTGCTCGTGGTGTGTGTTGAGTGGCTTACGATCGAGTCAGCATATGGAGGGTGCTGGATGCAAGGGCTTCTAAAGGATGAACTATCTGTCAGAGAGAAATAACAGATTGATGAGTTTAACTATGGCCATATACAACTAATACAAGACTCTAAAGCCTTGCAGTACTATTTAGGACTTAATCCTGAGATCTAAAACCTCGGTACTCAGTTCCTGAGTCGTTTATTAATATGTGTACATAGATTTATTTTATCGTAAGGCAAGGGAGGGAATAGGTACTGGGTTACCTGCCAAGGCAAGGGAAGCAGGCCCACACCAATTAATGGCTGCGCCTATGACGTCGAGTCGGCAGATAGACCGCAAAAAGGCGGATACACCAACCCTGCTATTTAGTACGTAAAGTGTACCGATTATTTTGTCGCCCGTTAACTGGACCCTTATGACGACGATATTGCGGGGAGTCGGTCCCGGGGGGCAAACCAGAGAAGGAGCAAACCAACCTGCAGAGGCACAGAGATGGATAAGGTAGGCAAGTCTGAAAAAGGAAGGACCCTTGATGTTAACCCAGTTCGCTTTCTCTTGCCTCGCTTTCTCCTTGTTTCCTCTTTATTTACTTCTCACTCTGTCATTCTCATTCTCTGCTTCAACGTACTACATGTCTAGATAGAAGTTCATTCAGCTACTTCTCCTATCTGTAATACAAGTCAGATTGATCGACACGACACCCCTCTGTTTCATCTTGTCCATGTTATCGCCCATGTTGAAAAAAGAACAAAAAGGGCCTTCTCTCGCCGCAATCATCTGCTGGTGGTCTGACATCTACAAAGCCCCCTTGACCAAACAAACAAACAAGCAAACAAACAAACAACCACCAATCTAATCTCTGGATGCCAGCATGTGCTACTGCACTCATTCTTATACATAACATGACATTGTCATTCTTGATACTAACTACTAACTTGGCTTGTCTAACATACTCGAAACAGACATGCCATGAATGATATGCCGTCCAAACCAGTAGCGGCATGCATGAGATGAGCTCAGCATGAGCCTTCAACCATAAACCAGACCAGACCAGACCAATTCCTCATGACCGCCGGATGCTATTTTTATCCTTCCCAACCTCTTTCAACCCAAAAACAAAATCCGATAACGCCAAACCCACGACTGCCCGGGCCCAATACCACCACAGCAGCCATTACAAAGGTACTTATATATGCGTACCGCTATCCACCAAGGACCAATCCCGAACTGGAAAAGAGTTTACATCATAATCGTGGGTATCCAACAAGTTAAGAAAGCAAAGGGGTCGCCGGCATGAGCGATTCGTGTCTCGATGCGTCGCCATCATCGCATACATCAGCAGCATGCCTCGACCACAAACCACCGTCATTCTTCTCACCGTCGTTCGTCTCGTTCGTGTCTTTCGACAAGCTCGCCTGCCCTGAGCAGAACGCTCATGCCGTCTAGGCGAGTCTTGAAGGATCGCCCTTCGATTGGAGCGACCAGATCGGGTGCCGGTGTCATTTGCACATCGCCGTCCGCCATATATTCGTCATTCCTGGCTGGAGGGCCAGTTGGTGGCAGGGGTTGAGATCCTTGTAAACCGAGTTAGCTTGGACTTCTTGATGAAGTCTCTAGAGGGTCAAGTACCATATCCCCTTGGCACTAGACCATGGCCGAAAGACGGCCTTGCAAGTGGTGAAGGGTCTGTTGGGCTTGGAGTAGTCGTGCCCGTACCCAGACCTGAAACAGGAGAACCCCGTTCGAACATGGCCGCATTCGCAGCAACAACTGGCGTCGGCAGCGGCTGGTGGTGAGAGAGGAGAGCATGGATCGGGAGCGGACCCTCGCCGGGCGTTCGTGCGAAGCTCGTTGCTGGGCTGACTGAGCCAATGCTGCTGTTGGAAGATGGTTCGTGTCGGAGAAGAGGCTTGGGTGGCGCCGATGGGAGGACGTTGGGTACCTCTGGCACTGATCTTGGGTGGTTGGCGGCGACGAAGCCACTCGAATAAGGATTTCCTTCCGACCCGGACGAGATGGGCAGTCCTTTCCGTCCATCCTCGAGCATATTGGATAACGAGGGTAGGTGTTGATGAGGAGGGTCAGCGCCGCGTCCACCCTCTCGCCACGAACGCTGGCGCTTGGGGGCCTGGTGATGAGGTTCTCGTGGGCTTCCGGCGTCGAAGTGGGCGGTTCGAGGCGATGACATGGTGTCATCGTGCGAGCTGGCCTGCGACAAGGGCGTTGGCGTCGTTGACGAAAGCTGCGACTCGGCTACCGATGCGATCGAATTCAACCTCTCCCGACGGCAAGGCGGCGGCTCACTGCCCTGCAACCTCTCGCTACCGCTCGATGTGTTACCCCCGGGTGTCATGGTGGTGCTGCTGCTACTGCTGCTGTGCCGTAATCGAACAGGGTCCAGTTTTGTCCTCTTAGAGACATCGGCTACTCAGCGATGACCTGTCAGTTACTGCGACATTGGGGTTTAATGGATTTGGTGCCGTCTGGCTACAAACCTTGAGCCCGTTTAGCTTGCTTCTCCTTGAATTCGTGGAGATATTGCATATATTTGCGGTAGTCGGGTGTCTTCTTATACTCCATCAAATCCCGGTGGTACTTTTCCTTATCCGCATTTGCTTGGCTTTCATACCCTTCCTTCTCATTTGCGTTCAGATTTTGCCAATTCTCACCTACAAGTTTGGCAATCTCTGTGAAAGTAAGGTTCTGACTCTTCAGATCTTCTCTCATCTCTTTGCATCATATGTCAGTCTACCGCACTAAAACGGAGCCTTGGGGGCCAGAGCGAGAACTTACTGTTGGAAAACAAGACATATGCCGAGGGAGGTCTCTCAGGGGCATTCTCGTCGGGCTAGTTTGTTGTTAGTCATCAATTCGCCACCCAACGACGTACAAAGCTCGACTCACCTTGGGATGACGTCGGTACTTTCGTTTTGCGATACCTTGCCCCTCGGGTGGAAGCTCTGTCCGACTGGGTTCAGGTTGCACGCTATCCGACTTTGGATCCTCACTTGTTGGCCTGACGGGTGTTGCTAATGATACTGATGGAGAAATGCCTCGGGCATTGGCTATTCTCCTCTGGAGTTTCTAAATGAAGCTCATGTCAGTGACTGTCTGAGTGGACGGTGACGGAAACCATACTCTCCGGTGACCCAGTTTGACACCCAATGCATCTCTAAAATGAACAGTCAGCGCAAGTGTCGCAATCAGACAGATCAAGGGGGGCATACAGGTCTGACTCTTGGATATCAAGAATGATATCCCACTCATCAAATCCTTGCTCAACAAAGGCACCAAGATATTGGGACAACCCCAACTCGGCGAAAATCGATTCAAGATCGTGAGACATGAAGCCCATCTGGAAAGTTCCGGGGAACTTCCCTCCAAAGACAAACGGCTTTTGTGGTTTGATTGGTGCCAGTGTGACGATTTGAAGTTGTTCCAGGTCCAAGTGGACGAGGTGGTTTCTGTCTGTAATACGAAGCAAGCAACACTGTCAAGTGACTAGAGCTTGTTTGGGCCGTTCAGGAATGAGTCCAGAGAGAGTTGTGATGATCGGGATGGCTTATACTTTTTTCACTCAGATGTGTCGAGACCGATGGGTGAGGTTTTTGATGAAGTTCTTCCTTGACGGTTGGTCCTTTCGATGGATACAGTTGAAAATAGGTGGGTTTTGAAACGCGGGGTTAAGCACTGAGCTACGGTGGACTGATAATGTCGCTTCAAGCTGGATGAGTCAAGACGAAGCTGTTATGGGAGCAGTGTTAGGCAAGGTCTTGAGAATGGCGAGGACGCTGTGTTCTCCTCAACAAATGTCAAAAGGGGCTGTTGAAATCTTGAGCCTTTGATGGGCAGTGATCAACGGCGATGGAGTGAGGTTTGGAAGTGGAACGAATATCTTGGGCAAAGCAGCAGTGATGACCCAAGGATCAAGAAGCACAAGATGTTCTGATTGGATCGAAGGGCATCAAAGTCATGGGGAACATCGAGAAGGGGGGGTGTAAGAGAATGACGAAAGGAGCAGGAGGCACATACAAGCGAGAGATGGAGTGATGTTGGTCGAGAGTTGAGTGAAGGTGCTACAGTTGCAGAGTGGCAGACCTCGAGACCGAAAAGAGATGGGACATATGATGATGGATGCTCTTCTGACAAGGATTTGTCAATTGACATGCCACAGTGACGAGCAGAACAGCGTTTGCGAGGCGGAAGATCGAGACTGAAAGGAAAGAGAGAAGACAGAAATCGATCGAGTAGGAAGAGATGGATAAGTTGAGCTTGTAAGGGAGTGAAGTACAGCTACTAGCACCCCCAGAGACAAAAGGCAGAATCGGATATCTCGATTGCACAGAGCAAGTGCTGGGCCGCGGTGGGTTAGGGAGAAGGGTATTCTGCCCAACCGCGATGAGGGATGAAAGAAAGCCCACAGTCTGGTCTGTCAACAGCGCAAGACCTTGTCTAGGAGCAATGTCAAAGATAGGTGGATTGGCAGGTGATCTCAGGACTGAACTTATGAGGCGACTGTGAGGTGACAGATCCAAGAGGACAGGCCCCAGGTTAGGTTTGGCTGCAGGCTGGTTGAGGATCAAATGTTCTGGACCTAGGCTGCTGTTGGCGTGTGCGCGAGCGCGAGAGCCAAATAAGACAGACAGACAAGGCAAATCAGGACGAATATAAGAATTGGATTGTCGGGGAAGAGACTCAAGTCGTCGACATACGGGGGGTGTGAGGGTTGTCGAAGACAGACAGGTCAAGTCGAGCTGTTCGGTCTGTGGAGAGCAGCTGTTGGAGCCAATATTGAGATGGGGGATTCTTGTTCAGGGCATCGTGGGATCCAGATGCTGCTGTATGTATGCAGATGGAGGGCAGAGACAGGGGCAGAGTCGGAGGTGCCGCAGCCACCGGCAAAAGAATAAAGACGATTAGTTGAATGGGAATAGGCAAAGCAGGGTTTCGGAAGCGAGCATAGAATCGCGAGAGTTCGAGTGGCAGAAAAAGAGCAGAAACATCAGATTCCTACATGGCACTCGCTTCGGGGGTGGTCTTGTTGTTCAGAGGCTCGAAGAGCACTAGGAGGGCGTGGTCTAGCCCAGTCGGCTCACAGCACAACCTAAAAGGGGCGTGGATTCGTGCGAGAGTAGGGGTATACCTACAATCTTCCGTCAAGACACAACAGCCTTGGCACGCTTGTCTCTGAATTTCTGGCTGTTGATCCGCAGCCTCTTTCTTTTTCTGAGCTCGGGCACATCAAGTTTTGACGTTCGAGAAGGATGAATGATGCAAGGGCCAGTTTGCACTGGATCATCATCATCATTATCATCATCATAAAGCCTCGAGTTATGGACAATTGGCACGAGCATTGCTGAGCAACGTATGTACAGTAATGCAGTTCAACTTGAGATGGGTCGAAAACAAGAAGCGTGGACCCCAAGGCCCTGTCATCGGCTACGTATACGATAGGGCGGCACCTGGATATCATCGAGATGCCCTAACTTTGTCCAATCGACGCATTCATGGTCGATATCCGGGACCATGAGCATATCAAATCAACGCAACGCAACGCAACGCTACTGGTGCCCGTGACTGGGGATTCCAGCAGAGGCATCCATGGATGGATGGATGGATGGGTGGAAGGGCGAGTGAGTGAATGAATGAATGCAACGCGGCCGACCCTTGAGATGGAAGCACCAAAATCGAAAGTCGCATGCAAAATCGACATTTATCAAAAGTCGCTGATGCTGATTCTGGAGCTTGTATGATGTCGCACAGAGCGTGTGGCCCGTCATGATGTTCCAAGGACGTGGACAGGACCGACAGACTGTTATGTATGGGGTTTGGCGTATCGCGCCCTCTATTCAGAAAAAGGTAATTGGCCATGACGATCAACCGTCAATTGATTGATTGATTTGCCCCGACACGGCAAGATGATAATCATTGGTTAGATGCGTCACCCGTCGTCCACAGCCATGCCTGCCAGCCTGCCAGCCCTCGAGCTCAGGTCTCAGGAGCATGAGCATGTCGGTCGGTAGCGCACCAGCTCACAAACTGTAACGGGTAAGATCTCGATCCCAATTCGTGAAACGGTTGTGGCCTCCCGTACGGTACGATAATGGGCTGCCTGGCTGATGGGGTGAGAATGTCACGCTCTTGGACATGGTCTCACCATCCCGCTCTCCGGCTGGCTCAAAGGTGTCGAAACTCGCCGAGACGGTGCACATCAGCCTGCTAAAGAAAGCATGACAGACGGGTGGTCAAGGGTTTGAAGTCGAGCTTGTTGTACAAACGGCATCGCTCGTCAGTAGCCAGGTGGTCGTGGGTTAACTAAAATGGAGCTCTACCTAGTCGAATTCTGATGGTCGGAGCAAATGTGAGCCGGGGGTGTGGAGCCTGTATAAGTGACGCACGCCCTGTCCGCTCGTGGGTTGTTCCTGATCGGCATCGAGCCATGCCCATTGTTGAAATCGAGCTTTGGCTTACTGATCGCACGACGCCATAACTCGAGCTTCACCATGATCGAGCTGGCCGTTGATCGAATCGCCCATAGTACCGCGCCAACACGCGATCTGCTGTTGAGCAATGCAATGCCCCAGGTCCCCTTCTCACAGGCCACATGCACATGGTATGGCCACCGACGTCTTTAGAGGGATGCAATCGCTAGAATTCGTCATTCTGCACCGATAGTTGATGCCTCAAATCGAATGACGCACACTGGGACTTCGTTCCAAAGCATCATGTGCTATCCCTTTCTTCCACGATGCGATGGGGCAACATTCCCCTTTGGTTTTGTTTCTCCGGTGCTCTGATATAAGAGCCAAACTGAAGGACGATAGTCAGTTCTATTAGGCATAGTGACTATCAAGAGTGGATATGATAGCCCACGGTATCAACCGAGCTCGATGTGCAAGATGGCATTCGGGCATTCTGATAGTGTTGAATGCATTCAATAATCCATGCTGTACAGGATGTACAGTAATAGCTAGTGTCGGTAATTGTGAATCGGAAGCTGGTGTAAAAATCGCCATGAACGGGGATGGGAATTCGACATAGGGTCTAGAATCTCGATCCCTGGGATTGGTGGGTCGCAAGGGAGTAAATGACCGCCCCCCCGCTCCGTCCAGCGCCTCCCCCTTTGGCTGTCCATGGCTCGTTTCAATCCCAGAGGCTTATTCTGACTGTAGTTCCTTGGCGTTTGGTGTGTTTGTTGGGCTTGTTGTATTTTTTAATCTTGATGTTGATTAATGTTGACCTTGCATTCATACTTTCAGGCTGTAGCGAAGCAGGAGTAATCAAGGGACCCTATCCATACATAAGCCAACAGCCTTCTAGTCAGTTCAACCAAATATTTCGTATCTATCGGGAGAAGCGAGACAGCATTGTGCCGTAGGGCGTATGTACCATGGTGGTGGTAAATGTTTCCTAGGCGGTTAGGTGGCTATGGCTATGTATGGCGTTTGAGGCTGAGCTAGGCTGGCCGCATCTGCAACGTCCATCGTCAAAGTTGTCGGCGTATTGTTGGTGAGCAGAGATAGCCAGAGATATCGGTGCCCGAAAGGTTTCGGGCATTTTCAGTTCTCAGCTTGCCTGGGATTGATTGATTCCCCGACGTCGCGTGAATCAGATACTTCTCCACGGTGTTGAGTCTAGAACGTCGATGAGAGTCAGGTCAATGTAAGTGAAAGATTGGAGCCATGGTCACCGAGCACAGGGTACTGGTACTGAGTACTGGGTACTGCCCGGGTTTGGGGAAGGAAACGATGTGCACCAAGTACAGCAATTGGTTGGCTGGTTCCTGCTGCCTGTATGTATCTGTGTCTGTACCCTGCATGGATGGAAGGAAGGGGCCGCTTCAACGCCGCTTTCCCACGCTATTATTCCCGGTTTTATCTTCATCTATCCGTACCTACCCACTCCATAACTCTGTATAATTCCAACATCTACTAAGGTGCTGCTAGTACTAAGCTACTAACCTATGCACTACCTGCATACATACATAGGTATGTATCTAAAAGACGGTGGTCCGTATATTATCTAGATATCCAGTTACTGGTTGTTTTTGTCTGATTGATTAAGCTCATAACAAGCATATACACTAGATAGGCGCTGTGCATACTCATAGAAACATAGCTGACTTTTGGAGTGTGCGAAATTATATGCAGAATCGCATCTGATAAGAGATGGGCAATGATCAGCAACTAATCTGGCCGGTGCAGCCAAGCCAGGCTCATGTATGTATGTAAATCGATGGATCCCATCGAAGAAATCTCCGTAGCTTGTTTTACAGGCCGGGGGTTGTACACACACCGTAAACATGCGCCTCTAGGATATGTATCTTGACATGGTTAGATACTGTACAGACCTTGCTACGCTTACTCTTGTTGTGGGAACCTCCGTATGCATACGGATATGTTTACTGCTGTCTCTGCTTACGAACTATGTATCCATGCTGGGGTATCCCGATACCACTTGGGTTGGCTGGAGAATCTAGAACCTCGCAGCAAAAAACATGGATAGTCAGTCAGAGGCAACCTGCATTTTTGCCAGTGCACTCACTCCACCAGTTTGTGTCACTTTATCGGAGAGTTTCAGAGACACTTTGACTCTTTTCTGTTAGCGGAGTGCATGTCAGTCAGCACTTATTTATGGCATGCTTCAGGAATTCCTCTTTGCGAAGTACATTCCCTTTCTGGAGATTGGGTGGCAACGCAGCCGCACGTTGAGATCTGGCGTTTTGGTTTACCATCGACTTGGTGTTTAATAAAGGCGGATTAAACGATATTGGTTGGTTGGGTGCGAGTTGTCTGTTTCAGCCTCGGTGCCATATTGGACAAGGTGCATAGAAATCGAATGGATGACTGCACCCAATATTCAGTGGCAGCACATTGTCAACTTACATGAACTGTTGAATTAGCCTAATGAATTGACCGGTTTCCTTCGGTCTGCTTCTATTAATATGTACTATTAACTATATGATGCATCAAAACTCAGCTGTCGTTGCCTCAAAGGACCCCCAATGTTGGAGACTACGGTCTGATCGCCATCCATCGTGGTCTAGGCCCGTGGCGCATATGCCTAGACCGATCGACCCCACCAACGGCCCCCCCGATAACATTAAATGCCCTTTCGACAGACTATGGAAAACTACTCGCTACTATTATGTATGCCGTGTTTGTTTTCGGATAGTATATTCCTATGGCTGTTTCATGCGGCTGCCTAGGAGCGGGAGAATTACATAGTATCCCGTGGATTCGAAATAAGCTGCTTGTATTGTCCGAATACTGAGTTCCTAGTCGAACAACAACCGTAGGTAAATAGTCAGGAATTGCGGGTTTCCTCAGTTGTTCAAATCCATGTGATGGGAAATCAATTTTATAGATCACAAGTAATGAGAGAAAGAACCTGATGTTGTGGTTTATGAGTTATCACTGAACATTATCTATTTATAGTCATGTAGAAGAGCTCGTCCTTCTCCTTGGTTACTTCATCTAGCATCGTCCAACTACTAGGTATGTACCTAACATAACCATCAACCAATATTGGGCCTTGAATAAAATCGAGGGTTAATTGCCCCTTGTTCAATATTGTATCCCTCGTGATTGGCATGGTATACGTTGACAGGCCACCCCGTGTTTACGCCCGTTGAGTTAGGATCCAGATGTTCTAGACCCAAATCTATCTCTACGTATCTATTCTAACATTTCCCCGCCATCGGCATTTTCCACTTTCCGTGTCTGTTTTTATATTGAAGGTTAAGACAATCTCACCTTTTTCAGGTCCCAGGTAACTGGTATTGGCTTTGAAGGGATCCAATGTAGGTAGTGGTTGATGTCAATGGCAATGCCTAAAAAGATGACCGGTAAGGTACAGTACAGCAGAGTTGGTAACTCCAATAGAGCAGGTAGAGCTACTCACGCGGGACGACCCCCACCACGCACATGCACATGGGAACCTAAACAGCTCCTTCAGAGCAACCTCCTCCATTCTCTTACACGTTACATACAACAAACAACGCAGACAGATCATCAACCACAACCAAGAGACGTGATAGTCGCTGCATTCAATACGAGGAGCCATAAAAGTAACCACTCTTCTATTCCTTCTCATACACTTCGGCTCAATCTGTTGAGCTAGAGAAAAGAAAAGAAATAATTACACCGATGGCTCCATCCGACACGACCAACCGAGCCACAAAGGCTTCGGCCTCGGACTCAAATTCGGGGGATGCCGATTTAGCCCAGGTAAGCCAAGTCTCTGGTTTCTTTTTCCTTTCTCTCTCTCTCCGATTACTTCGATATCATTTGCCACTCAGAAGGATGGGCATGGACATAGACATGGACATGGATAGACATGGGAATGAGCAATTTGCCCTCTCACAAACATGGGATAGCACCAAAACGCCATCATTATCACCATCACCATCACCATGAGATAATACCGGAGAAAATTGGTCAGTTGAGGAACGGTCGATCGATCTGCTCACTCAATGATCGATACAACCGACAATCAAACAGCACAATATCACCATCCTTGATTCACAATTCACCATTCAAAGCAAATGTCGATTCCACCACATTCCCTGTCTATTCCCACCCTGAGAATCCAGACCCGGTCAGGCCGTGGAACGTTTTATACCTTAGCTAGACCCAACCAGTTGGTCGGTCGGTCGAGACCTCGTTACTTTTCGCCTGTGCATTGGCTGTCACGAGTCGAACCCTCGTTTGATTAACTGATTTGCATCTGCATTTCGCCTCTGCATCGGCATCCTGCACTGGCATTCTGCATTCTGCATCTGTGACCCCTGGATCCTGGGCTGGTTTGGTTTGGTTTGGTTTGGGTCCTGGAGAATACAGCATCACCATGCCATCCATGTTTTGATAGGATTCTCCTTCTCTCTCACACCACTCCCCTAAACGCCCTACGCGCCATCCACACCCTCCCATCTCACTCTTTCTGCTGTATTACATGTCCATTCACTGACAATCTCATGTTCTAGGCCTACCGGGATCTCGCCAGGTAAATCATTCTACAGCCTCACCTCACCCTCACCCTCACCTCACTTCACCTCGTCTCACACTTACACTCACACTCCCTCCCACTTCCCTCCATTTTCGCATTTCTCCCATGCACTTCTTTGTTGCCGCACTTTGCCATCACATCGACAGATTCGGTTGCACGGGATCTTTCACTCCGCCCTCACTGCAACACTCCACGAGCCTGTTGACAAATACCTCCCTATCCAACACCATCGGCGTGATCGACGGTTTATTCTGGCCAAAGCGTTTCTCAGTTTTCAGAATTACATTTTCTGGGAACCTGAATCTCAAAAATCCCAGCCGAACAGGCCAAACAGAAGACCGGCGTCTATTGGTTTTGATTATCCCCTCATGAACAAACATCCTTGTCTCATTCGGATTCTACACAAGTCTCCGTCGCCGGCAAAGAAAATGCCTGCAATTAACCCTGACCCTTGTGCTACTACATCTTTGTCACCATCCAAAGATTCAATTGGTTCTGCAAGTTCCTGAACTAGTGTTTGTGATTTGCATGAGAGGCATTTGGAGATCCCCTCAACACCTGCACAGACATATCACTCCCCTTGCTATGATCTTCGCCTACCTCTCGCCCGTTTTGCACCAGACTTGAGGGGCGATCTTCTTTGAGACTCGTGACTGACACAGTACCCATCTAGAGGCGAGCAAGCTGCGACCGCCCTTGAGAGCAATCTTACGAATCTTGAGAGCCGACTCGATGCCATCCTCGCTGCCCTGGAAGCCAAAGACAATTCACAACCATCCGCCACCAAAGTCACAGACTCAAAAGACCAAAAGGACAAGCCGCAAGACGGTGTCGATGGCGATGCAGCCAAGGACAAGCAGGATACAGCCTGAGTCAACAAATAGTGTAGTAGTGGAAACGGATCACATCACATAGAAACTTAGACAACGGAGAAAGCGGTATGCCAGTCATTCATAGGTCTCTTTCCCAAAGAATCTCTTTCGCCTGCATTATCTGAACGGTGTCGGCCATTTGATAATCATTCCCTATGTCGTAGAAACAGACATCCCTATTCTCTTGCTTATCCTTCTTGTGATCCGTACTCCCTGAGCTCAAAATGCTCATGTCCCACGCCCATCATGTCAGGGCCAAAATATATATAAAGAACAAGGAGGAACCGGACAAAACGCAATGGATGAACCCGTAGAGCAAAACGTCAAACAGCAGCCCATAAAAAACAAAACTCATCCTCAAAAGCCCCTTCCCCAATCATACCATCCTTGTTCTAACTGTGATCCCCCCGACATGTATCGTATAGTTGTATTTTGTTGTCGGATGATGCTCATCTAAGTCGATATACGTCGTTGTAGCCAGCAATTGGATCGATAAACGTCCTTCCTTCCAAGAAGTATAACGCAATCGTCCTCCCATGGAAAAACCCAGAAACGCCAAATAGCAGGTAGAATGCGATAAAAAAGGATACTATGTCCTGCTCATGCCTAAAAGCCAATCGGATATGAAGAAGGGCGAAAAATGACCAAAGCCTGAGGAAGCAAGCAGAGCAACGCAATGAAGTGTCAAAAAGACGGTATCACCAAACATAGCCTGTGGACCTTGCCAGGTCTCGTAGTTCGCAGTCGCTTGTTCAAATCGGTATCTCGGGTTTGCTATGTGATGCAGAATGGACATCGCAATCTCGAGTGTCATATGCAAGTCGAACAAGTGACGGTATCATGTCATCCGCAATAGGTACAGTGGTGCGGTAGCTGTAAGAGGGCCCTTCGAGAGCTCCATCTCGTTGCCTCGCCATATATGTAGTGAAGCGGGCATTTCGTAGCGATCGACGGACGTGGGCACATGCTCCAGCGTCCCCTCGTTACTGACTAAGCGATCTCAGAAATGCCTGAGACGCGAGAACCCAGTTAGTTGGTTAGGCTCCGCATATCTGAGAGGTCGAGACGTGCTCTTGCCAGGGGATCCTCATCGGGTGCTATAATGGCAGGGCTTTCCTTGCCATTTCCCAACAGAGGCTCTCGACTCGTGAATGAACGGCTCTCGAGCGATGGGCGTAGCAGACCCTGGCCTCCCTCCTTGTGCTTCGATTTCGTCTCGGCATGGAGTGCCAGCTCGCGTTCGCGGTTCTTCTCCAGTAAAGGGCCACCGAGGGTAGCACATTTGAGGATCGTCTGAATGAGGTGGTTCTGCTGGAGAGGTTTGGAGAGATACTCGTCCATCTGAGCTTGGATACACTTCTCTCGGTCGCCCATCATGGCATGGGCTGTTAGGGCAATGATAGGCGTCCGGTGGCTTCCTATGCCACGTTCGTACTCTCGAATCTTGCCTGTAGCTTCAAAGCCTCCCTGCAAGTGATCGTGTTAGTCAATCTGTCCGGGTGCGATCAAAGACAACCAGTCTGGTGAGGATGATACTTACCATGATCGGCATTTGCACATCCATGAGAATAACGTCGAATTTCTTGCTCTGAACGGCCTTGACAGCCTCCCAGCCGTTGCCAACCACTGTTACCACATGGTGGTACTTCTCGAGAATCTTTACTGCTAATCGCTGGTTGACGGTATTGTCTTCGGCGAGCAGGATTTCGAAGGATTTCGTGTTGTCGGCAAGCGACGGCGTGGCTCGGTTCTCGAGAGCTGGGATCATGCCGTTCCCTAGATCAATAAGCTTGCACGGCGTTGTCATGTACGATGTGATTCCCAGATCCAAGCACGACTTCAAGCTGACGTGAACAATTGGTGCCAGCAAAACGATGGGGAGATACTTGAAGTCATCTACGGCTCTCAACCTTCGAGCGGTGTCGATAGAGTCAACCAGGATGGCATCATAGGGAAGGGAGCCGCCGCTTTGAAGGCGAGTCAACGCTGGACTCTTCTCCGAATCCACGACGACGGGCTTGAGACCAATCTTCTCCAGCATGTGCTTGATCGAGGTGGCGTTCTGGGACTGAGCCTTGTCGACAAATAGCACTTGGTGGCCTCGGTAAGGGCGGATCTGTTGCTCGATCATAGCAGCGTCGTCAGGAGCAAGCTTGACCAAGCACGTGAAGTGGAATTCACTGCCCTTGCCATGCTCACTGTTGACCCATAGATCACCGCCCATGAGGTTAACGAGTCGTTTCGAAATGGACAGACCCAGACCGGTTCCACCAAACTTGCGTGTCATGGAACCATCCGCTTGTTGGAACGTGTCGAAGATCAAATCCAGTTTATCTTGGGCGATTCCTATGCCCGTGTCCTCCACGACAAACTCAACCGCATACTCACCAGGTCGGACATTGCTTTGCCCCATGCTCTCCTTGATTGTCAGGCTGACCTCGCCGTGCTCTGTGAACTTGATGGCATTGCCGACAAGGTTCAGGATAATTTGTCTGAGACGGAAGGAATCGCCAATAACGTAATCTGGCACGGAGCTGTCGACCTTGTAGGTGAGATCCAAGAACTTCTCATTTGCCTTGACGGCGAGAGTCTTGAGAGCGTTGAAGACAGTTCCTCGCAGTGTGTAAGGAATCTCTTCAATCACCATTCTCCGAGCCTCAATCTTGGAAAGATCCAAGATGTCGTCAATTATCGTCAGGAGGCTGTTGGCAAGATTATTGACAATGTTAAGCATCTCCCTCTGATATTGAGTCAGGTCGGTGTCTAATGTCAGTTGAGTCATTCCGATGATACCGTTCATCGGCGTTCGGATTTCGTGGGACATGTTGGCTAGGAATTCTGACTTGGTCTTGTTGGCAAGTTCAGCAGCTTCCCTGGCCTGGGTATTACGCTGAATGGAATCACGCAGATTTGAAATCATCTGGTTGATCTTTCGCTTGAGCTCGTCCATCTCGCCCGATGCTTCGACATCGACAAGCTTGGTAAAGTCCCCATCGGTGGCTAAGTTAGTTATATCTGAGAAGGCGCGCACTTGTGTGGTCTGCGTGCATTAGTTTCTGTCCTCTGAAAGATTCCGGGGATCTGCTCACCAAGTTGCTGGCCATGGTGTTGACATCTGTTGTGATTTCTTTCCAGCGGCCATCTAGACCGCCCACATCGGCTTGAGCGCCCATCTTTCCATCAACTCCCACATCCTTGGCGACTCGTTGCACTTCGTAACAGAAGCTAGACAGACGGTCAACCATGTTGTTGATGGTTTCTTTCAGCACCTGTATCTCTCCATTTGCTTCGACCTTGATCTTCTGGCTCATGTCTCCATTCGCAATGGCTTGTGTGACTGTTGAAATACTTCTGACCTGGATTTCTGTTAGCATATATGCTCAAGTCTGAGGTTTTGAGTCTGGACTCGAGTCTTACCTGGACTGTGAGATTTGACGCCATTGTGTTGACGTTTTCTGTGAGATCCTTCCATTTTCCTTCGACATTGGCTACTTGAGCCTGTCCACCTAGGGTTCCATCCGTGCCTACTTCCCTGGCGACCTTGCTCACTTCAACAGCAAAGGTACCAAGACGATCCACCATCTGGTTGATGGTGTTCTTCAGCTCTGCAATTTCACCCTTGACCTCGACCCCAATCTTCTTTGTTAAGTCACCCTTGGCGACAGCAGTTGTAACCTTGGCAATCTCTCGCACTTGAGTGGTCAAGTTCATGGCCATGCCGTTGACATTCTCGGTTAGATCTCTCCAGGTACCCTCGACATCGTGCACGGTGGCCTGGCCTCCAAGCCGGCCTTCGGTACCGACTTCACGGGCAATCTTGGTAACTTCGCGGGCGAATTGCTGCAGCTGGTCAACCATGGAGTTGATGGTCGACTTGAGCTCGAATATCTCTCCCCTGCAATCCGCTTGAACTTTTTGTGTCAGGTCTCCCTTGGCGACAGCCGTGGTAACCTTGATAATGTCGCGCACTTGAGTCGTTAGGTTGTTGGCCATGGCGTTGACGTTGACGGTGAGATCGTTCCACATGCCCTGCACTCCCCCAACATCGGCTTGTCCGCCTAGCATGCCTTCGGTTCCGACATCTCTTGCTACACGGGTGACTTCGGAGGCAAATGTTCTTAATTGGTCCACCATGGTGTTTATAGTTTGTTGTAGCTGTAATATCTCGCCCCGGGCAGGTCGTTCGATCTTTTTGGTCAGGTCGCCGTGAGCCACGGCAGTTGTAACAGATGCAATTTCCCTCACTAAAGATTTGTTAATCACACAACACCACTTTCAGACTCTGGGCAGGGCTTCAACAAACCTTGATCAGTCAGGTTCTGAGCCATAACGTTCACTGTATGGGTTGTTAGCAGCTGCACATAAAAGGCGTTGTAGGGCGGGAATTGTACCATTATCAGTCAATTCTTTCCATGTGCCATCGACACCGCCAATACGGGCCTGGCCGCCCAGTAATCCTTCGGTACCGACTTCACGAGCCACTCGCGAGACTTCACTAGCGAATATTTGCAGCTGGTCCATCATAGCGTTGATAGTGCGCTTGAATGTTGTGATTTCAGGGTCCATTTCAACAGTGTTCATGCGGACCTTCATGGTCAAGTCACCACGGGCAACAGCGGTGACGATTTCTCCAATTTCTCGCAAAGCCTTTTGG
Source organism: Fusarium verrucosum (assembly GCA_013623715.1). Lineage (NCBI taxonomy): Eukaryota > Fungi > Ascomycota > Sordariomycetes > Hypocreales > Nectriaceae > Fusarium > Fusarium verrucosum. The sequence goes on from JABFFJ010000057.1 coordinate 49,347, forward strand.
AAAGCCTCGTTGGCCTTCTGGTGCTTCCAGAGCTCACGCTCCAGAGTAGCAATACGTTCCTGCTCGAGGATCTCGAGGGCTCGCTCTTGTAGCTGCTTCTGCTCCAGGAGCTGAGCATTTACACCAGCGAGCTCCTGGCGCTGACTATCGAGCAACTTGGACTGATCGTCCACATGTTCTCGAAGTCCTTCGAGGGCTTCTTCGGTCAGCTGATAAGATGGCAGATGCGGAGAGTGCAGGCTACCTTGGGCGGCAAAGACTTTGGGCTTGGGGCGAACCGCCACCGCCTGAGCCTCTTCGCCAAAAAGAGTGTCAATAACCTCGTTAGGCGTTTCTGGAAATGGGGAGGTAGCTGAGGCCTGACTCTCAAGCTTTCCAACACGCAAAGCGAGGTTTTGAAGCTCCAGCTCGAGCTTACGCTTGGCCGGAGTGTCTGGCCCTGGGAGTTGCACCTGAGAAGCTACACCAACCGGTATCGAATTGGGCGGTCGGGGATCTGGAGCAATCGAGGCGACAATCGATGCCGCAGCGGCGAGGGCCGCATCGTCAACCATCATGATGCAGGAAGACTGCTAAGGTGGTGGTTGAGCAATATATTGGAACCTTGGTGGTTGTGGTTGTTGTTGTGTTTTTTTCTCTTTAGACTGCGCAGGGTCGTCGAATGTATAAAGTGGGTGGTGGACGGGTATAGATTGCAGGTTTATCGCCAATGACAAATCGCCGAGTTGAAGGGTTGTATAAATATTCGAAAACAGTGCGACGCAAGGCAGGACAATGACCAAACTAAGGACGCAACAGCGGTCGACTGCGCAGCATCCTCGATTGTCGAAAGTTGGAGTCGGTCACAGTAAAAAACACCGGGTGACGGCGGGCGATGGCGCTAGAGTGATGGGAAACAGGCGAGTACAGTTGGAACCGAAAAACAGACAAGGCGAAGGAGGGTGCTGTCGAGAACTAATCCGAGCCTGTGTCGCCGAGGGGAGAGGAGAAGCCAGATGACGATGTTGGTTGCGACAGGCAGTGAGAGTTGAGGAGGAGAGGATTAGGCTGAAAGTCCCAGTCCAACAACGAACGGGAGCCGTTTGCGAGTTGACTTTTTGAAGCGGGCGTAGGTAAGGTAGTGTACTGTAAGTGGTAAATGGGGTGAGAGGGATTGGATTTCATGGGATAAGGGAAGGAGAAGTACTTTTAGGTAGCGGTAGCTCGCTGGGAGAGGGGGATAGACCCAGAACGGGACAAAGGGTGGCCCCAGCCGCAGCGAGCGAGCGGTGGCAGCAAGCACTCACTGACTTGACTGGACTGGACTGGACTGGACCGCAGCACCGGTGTGGGGGGTCCAGCACGCCTACTAACTAACCTAGTCTTGCACTGACAGGAGAGTCCTGGCGTCCATACGTTACTAAGTTAGCCCGTAGGTCGATAGGTACATATGGACAGTACATACAGTCAGTACCTCTGCTTGTCCAGGGAACTCGCGGGGATGGCATGTATCTCCGAGTCGGGTCGGTGCTGGGTAGATCCCTCGGTCGCTACCACAGAATGCACAGCAAGCAGTACGAGGTGAAAAGGAGGGCGACAAGAGAGATAAAAGGCGGAGCCAACCAAGTGGTGCTAATGTCTGATCAGGTCTAGCATCCGTAAGATTTCTCTTTTTGGGTTGAAGTGGTGTTTGCCATGCGTATTCACAAAATACAATCTAATCTTGTGAGTGTCTTTTTTTCCTTCTTGCAGTTGGAATTTGATAGATAGGTAGGTGCCTGACGGAAGAGATTTCGGCTATTGTGAGAACTTGAACCCTGCTGGCAAGTTGAATATTGAGTTGGAGATTTTCAGCTCCATATTTCCAACGATGCTACTCTACTACGTAGGTACTGTACTTGCTGTCAACGAGGTGAAATTGGACTGTGATGTGATCTAGTTGAAGCCTGAAACTTGGGAGATGAAACCATATCTATCAGCGGTGGAGTTGAAGCCCCAAAAAGAGTAGGGGAACGAGTGATCATAGCAGGGAATTGTGAGTAAGGTATATTGTAGCTTCAGGGGCGATGCAGTAAAGAAACCATTCTTTATTCAGGTTGGCAAGGTGAGTGCTTACAGACGTTTCCATATCACGTGAAAAACTTGAGAAATCTTCCAATCTCATATCGAGATGGGAAATTAGGCTCTATCACAATTACAGTACTGCATCTCGTGTCCTGCATGATACAGCACTGGGAGGCATGTATGTACAATTCGGCTCTCTTGCATATAAATCTAGATGCGTGCGGACTTGTCGTTTCCCCCTCCTCGGGGATGGGCACTTTCGTTTCTTAGTCTTTTTGGTTTCAGACGACACCGAATCATGTTCCTCCGCTCCAGTCATGGAAATGCTCAAAAAGAAATCCCATTGAGTCAATATGGCAGTGACAGGCTGCCTCTCAGACCGAGTTTGGAAGAAATGTCACTTTTCGAACCAGGGCCCTTCTGGGGAAATCTGAGGCTTAACGACCAATGGTAAAATGCCCAGAGGCTCTCCCCGCCCCTACTGCAGGCTAGCGGCTGCACGAACGAATCGATCGACATTATTACTGCCCGCTAATGTCTGGGTGTTTTGGTCACGGCCGCTGCATCTCCAAGCAGCCAAGACGGTTGAGATATGGATGGATGGATGAATGGAAGTCATGATGGATGCTGCGGGTCGCTTCCATGAATTCTAGGTCTTTTAACTCCTGCCTACGTACATGTACAGGCACTTACGATAGATACCTACCTAACTAACGGCCCTATGCATACCCGAGATATCCATTTCTTAAACTCCATCAAGATCTCATCTTTAACTAGATTTCTGTTCAAGCAAGGGGGGCATATTTATGCCGCTGCCGCTGCCGGTTTGTTTGTTTGTTTGTACGTACGTACATATTTGCTTTTCATTTGCTTTACCGTACGTTTCCCCTCCCTCCCCATGGCCTCCCTCTGTCATTGTCCTGCAAAGCGGTCAAATGACTGAAGACGGTGAGGGTGACTGGTGGCGCGCACCCTTTCATCAATCAGATCCAGGGTTTGATTACCACGAAACTCAAAGACACTTCAGGGAGTACAGTCGCTTATTTCTTCAATGTTCCAATTATTACTGCATCGCACTCACTGACTAGGGTTATTTTTGCAGTTTGAGAAGAAATCTCGCACCAAACGATTCGTTGCTGGTCCACTTTGGAATCATGGCGAGTGCTGTTTTTACTCTGTTGATGGTGGATTAGATGCCCACTGCCAATGCTGCCAATCTAGGCCCTGCCCGCCAAGACCGTTGATGTGGAGTGGTGCTCCCGCGCTTGAGCACACACACAGTGGCGATACTTGCCTTAAGCGAGGGAGAATTACCTAGAGAGAAAGACTGGAGTTCTGGACGTGTCCAGCCCTTCCAAGAATCACAGTTGGAGACACCACATAATTTTCGACACTTGCGACCCAAAATAGCTGTCTCTTCACGCAAAGTATCGTTTCTCGTGTTGAGAAATTATATCAAGCACTGTATTGATTTAGTGCCGAATCATTAAACCCGGCTCCGTTGTCATTGGCGTTGAAACAGCATTCGAGCTGTCAATAAACAGCATTCTTGCGGCTTGTATGGATCCCCTTGCTTGTTATTAGCCCGAAGACGAACTACGTATTTCCATCCGCAACACAACCGAATTGTTGAACCGAGTTTTTATGCACCATCAATTCACCTATGTTGGCTTCTGAGAGCAACACCAAGATACTTGCTGCGACTTTCTTGCATCACACCCAAGGCTGGCATGGCATGGCATGGCTTTGGCATACCTAGGGCGTAATGCATACTGTCCAAGGAGGATTACAGATATCGAGGCCCTCAAAGGATGAAAATAGATATCCGGAGATTCAGTCCACTACGAGGTAGGGTCTGTGTCAGCACCGTGCGGCCTTCAGCACATGTCTACTGTTGTTGGGTTCATTTCGGTCCCCACAGGAAGCAACGAGAGCTGAGGTGCTGGTGGCTGTTTGGCCGGGCCACGAGGGAGTGTGCCATCACCAAGTCCATACGGAACGGAGTACGGATACATGGCGTTTGTTCACGACCAATTGGCTAGCAGCAGGGATAGGACGGACAAGGCGCCATTGGATTGATGGGCAATTGGGCATTGTGATGGACAGCGTCTTGTGTTTCAGGCAAGGCTGGCCAGGTGTTGCTCATGGAATCTACGTACCACTCATTCTTTATGGCGGGCACTTCCAGAGCTGCTCACGCTACATGGTGGTCCAACTATCTCGAATCGAGGGCAGCTTCAGTTGCGCCGGCATCCTCAAGGGCCGCCTATCTACATACCTACCTACAGTACCACAAGCCCACATATACCTAGATGCATGCACACAGGCTGAGACCCATCTCCCTCTCTCCCTCACTCGCCAGAAAAATGGGAAGAAAGATCAGACGGACATGACGTCCAATTGTTTTGCGGCTAAGGGTATCGCACGTTCAGGGGTCGTTCAACAGGTGGGTCAGAGTCAAGGCCCGAGTCAGCCATCAACGTCATTCTGCAGCTGCGGCACATCGGTTTCTTATTCACCAACAGGGCACCCTTGATTTCCTCCAAATTGTGTAGACGACATCTTCAAAGTCCCATGATTCAGCAAATCAGCTCCAGCCTTGGCGGTTAGTTGCGTCGTTGCCACCCACTACAGTAGGCTTGAGCAAAAAGCCCCTCAGAAGGGGATCTGCGAATCCCGCACGGTATGCCTTTGGCAAAAGAGCCTCTTTTCAATGCCCATCTTGACCATGGCTACCGTCTCGAAAAATTGAGCGTACTGTACGTGGGGTTGGCCCGTTCTCATTCGATATTGGTGGCTGCTGGTCCACGTGAGAGATGTTTCGAATCCATCAATCCACACACTGAGCACATGTACATACAGTACGGCTTGGCTTTTGACTTTGGAGATCGACAGTCATCAGAGATACAGTATTCCCAATGGGAGGGGCCGTGGATATTCCTCAGCTTGACAAGGCCAGAGTCCTCATCAAGACCGTCAGTTTCAGCCGTTCCAAATGGGACACTCCGGACGCCATCTAGTGGCAATCGCGACCAAAATGCGGATAGTTCAGGGCGAACGGGGCCCTGAGCGAGAACGGTGTTGAGCTTCATTGTCATAGCCCACATTGAAATCGCCGCTGACTTGGCCTGGGGGTTCATTCAGTTCAGCAATGTCGGTTCATCTCCACTCAATATGAATTGCTTCCTGTCATGAGTGGCTCTGCAGGTTTCTTACCTGCCGACTGACATCATGGCATGGACTTCACAGTCCAAAAGGTTAAGGGTCCCTGGCTACCTGGCCCATCCCGGGAGTTTCTGGACTCATGGTGTTGATCAGGCTGTCTAGTGCTCCGAAAACACCAAAGACCCTACCTACTCTAATCCCAAATGCCTGGTCTGTCGAGGCCATCGATTCACCAACAGCGCGAGATCATCGTTCCAAATATTCTCATGCAGGGTTTTATTTATGCTTTCACTAGAGAAGCCCTCGGTCAACGCGCCACGAGGCACGGTTGCATTACCTCAAGCACACACATTAACTAGAGCAGAAATCAGACAAAGGACAGAAAGAGAGAGAAAAGTCAATGGGAAAATGCTGCCGAAATGTGTTTCTTCTCTTCCATGCTGCCCCTCACTCGAGGCCCCAGTTGTTTTTGAACAACATCCATTTGCTCCGCCCATTCTACCATTCTCATAATGGACATGAGGGCGTAACTTCGGTGGGGATGTGATGGACTAACTAACTCCCTGGAACTTGAAATGGACTGGACCCTCAAAAGGACTGGACCCTGAAAATGCTGTCATCCATTTTTCCCACTTGAGACCAACAGAGCTAAACCTAGGTCGTTGGCATTTAAATGCTTCCCCCTGTCTCCCTTTCAGAGCAGGGCGCGGCGGTTGCAAAAGTTAGTTACAGGTAGGAAACAATCCGTTCCCCCGCTTTTATCTCAACAAAGAGAGGAATATCGTTTTTTTGTTCTAGTTGGATCTGTATTGTCGATAGAGTGGTCCTGATTCATGTCTTGCGTACTAAGAAGCCAGCCCCCTTTCTTGTCTCCATTTACGTATGAGGCGCCCATTGTGGGAGGCAGTAAAACAGCCCCAGAACCGCCTCTCTACGACTGACAACGTGACCCTGAGTTAAACCAAGGCAGGTTTAGTTGGTATGTACCGTTGTGTTCCACGCCACTTCTGCTCGGCCGAGTCACACGGGAAAACGAGATTCGTCAGTCGACGTTGCTCAGAGCTGAGTTGGCGACTGATTGTGTTTCCATCTCGTTCCACTCCTGATCGCAACCAATTCGGAGATCGGCAGCAAGCATTGATCGCCGTTGGGTTGTGCTCGCAGTGAGTGAGTGATTAGGCTGAATTCCATTCTTGCTCGCATTGGGTTGGGCGCGGCCATGTCTTGTGACCAGTTGATGCATGAGTTGGGTTGGGATATAGGGTAGGGTGTATGAACTCGACTCACGTCTTGAAGAAATGCAACTTTACTGTCGATTGAAGGCTATTATTTTATGTTTTCCTTGCTATAAAATACGTTGGCTTCTGCTTTATTTAGGTGAGTATCCTGAAGTTAATACCTAAGTAGATAATATAGGCTTATTATATCTTAAAGTATACCTCAAGGTTTAGGTAGATCATAGCATATATAAGTTCCCTTCAACTGCCTCTGTACCAAATATTCAATATCATTAAAACATATCAATTTAATAAACTGTAAACATCCCGCTCACGATTCCACCTCACCAGCTTCTCAATCAAGTTGAATTCGTCCGTGTCCAATAAATTCGCTACAATCAACTTCCTGCCTGCACGAATGAGGGTATCTGATGCCTTTCCTCCCAACCACATAGATAGATATCAACAAAAACACAAACCAAAATATAGCAACATACTCATCTCGGGACTCCCGTGCCATTGACCATGCGTCTTGTTTACGGAGAAAATGTCCATGATCCCCCTCTTAACCCCCCGCAACCCTTTATCGTCGCGGCAAGTTGTTACGTCCAAAGTTACCACCGAAAGCAGGTCCTGCTGAGGAATTCCAGCCCTGCGTCACGCTATTCTTGACAATGAGAGCGGCAGCAGCCGTAGCAGCCTGTCTCTCCTTCTGACGATGTCGATCCTTGAGATAGTGCGCAGCTTCTGGTCGCATACGGAGGATACGCAAGATCATATCGTCGCTTGGATCTGCCTGCGCCTCGCGACGCTTCGCTTCCTTAGCCTTGCGCATGGTGCCCAAGTTGCGGCTCATCATGACACTCTTGCCACGTCTGATTGTGCCCATGCTCGCAAATGATCCTGCGCCGCCCAGCGACGCACCGAGGGCAGCTGGAGCTGACAGACGGTTACTCTGTGTGTCCTGGTGCTGAAGAGCCAAGCGAGCCCGCTCTGTTGTTGCGGCTGCCATTCTCTCGGATTCCCGGATTAAACTATTAGTATCCTCGAAATAGAAGAAATTCAGCGATGCCAGCTCGTGCCACTTAGGCGACTTGAGTGTTTCAGCTGGGACACCTAGCTGCTCTCCCGATTCATCTCTGGCATTAAAGAACTGGAAGAGTAGATCCAACCAATGATAGACAATGTCCAACTCTTTTCGTGTAAGGGGTCGTTGCTGTGAAGGCTTCTCCGACAGAGGTGGTACCAAGAGATTCTCAATCACCATCAAAACCTCCTTCCAAAGCCGTGCCATGACGGCGTCCATGGTAGCCTTTGTCAATGTTTGTTTCATGATAGCAAAGTTTTCATCAAAGTATGCAAACAGTGGCGCAAGAGCAGCCTCAATTTGAGCCGGAGTCGCAACAGGCATCGTTGAAGTACGTTTCTTCCAGAGGTTTGTGACAGACGCGCCAATACCGCCTGTACCCAGCAGGTGCCTCAGGGTATCCAGAGACAAGGTGTGATTGATTTGAGAAGTGAGCTATCGAGGGTTAGCATCTTTGTTTGATTTGCCAATGTGCATATCTTACCTTATCCGTAACCTTTCGGACCATGTCTCTCTCAGTACGCTTCAGATGACGGAAGGCTTTTCCGAAATGAAACTGGATATCATCTCTTTCGCCTTCCATGCTGACTCTGATGAGCAGCCGACCCTGGGAGTCCATGTCTAGCCAAAATTCACGAGGCAAATAATCACTGAAATGGACAGGGTCGAGTTTCAGCGACGTTCGTCCGACATAGTCGTGGTCACCAAAAGTATCGTAGTCCCAGATAGTTGCGATCATGTTGACAGGGCCCTGAACCGTGACATCAAAGGTTTCGTCCCAACGTGGGTTGAGACTCCTCTGGATGATTCGTGTCTTGTGTAGTCGCTTCTGATATTCGTCGCCGAACACCACATACGGATCACTGTAGCCGTTGGCGTCACACGCCTTAAGGTCCTCAGCCTCGACTACTTTGACCGTGAATGTGTACTTGTTAGGTCGGCGGGGCTTCTTCTTGGGCCCATCAATCTTCTCCAGCAGTGCAGCGCAAGCATCGGGATCCATAGTCCGCTCCAACCTGTCAAGCTCCTGCATGGCATATTCGATGTTGTTGAGTTTGACAAAAGACTACAAGAGTAAGCTACGCTGGCCCAAGAAACATGTTGATTGCTTACCTCAGAATAGAACTGGAATGGTTCGACACGGTCTTTATTGTTCCAGGCATCCTTTGCATATCTCATCCACTTCTCCTGAGTGGTTTGAGTCTGTGCTGCCAACTCCTCGGCTGAAGGACGGTCCATCTCCTTCGCGAATTTTTGATCAACAAGTTCGCAGTATTTACCAATACCCGCGGCGAAAGCCTTCGAGAGAGATGTCATGAATCTAGCATGATGCTCATCGTTGCTCCAGTTGAGGTTGAAAATATTATCGAGAGTTTGGTTGAAAAGCATAAATATGTCGATAATAGAAACACTGTGCCTCTCCGAATCTCGTGGGATATCCTCTGGGTTCTCAGTGCGTACTTGAAACTGATCCTGCTTGACGGCCTGCTCGACGTAATCTTCGACACGGTCCTCTGCTGCCCGAACCCACCGCCAGACAAAATCGACCAAAAGGTTCTCTATGTTAAAAGCAAAAGGATGATCAGGCAAGGAATCGTTGTGAATGCGGCGGATCGCAACCAACTCTCTGTACAGTTCGAAGCCATCTTGAATGTCGAGTTCAGTGCCAGTTTCTTGAGCCATCTCTAAAATAGACTCAATGATGGCATTCGCATCCTCCTCAAACCGCGGGAACACTTCCTCGACCAAGATCTGGAAGGGATTTACGCCCATGATCTCAGGGTTCTTGTTGTAACGCTTGTTAATTCTTTCGCACAGCTTGATCACTATTTTGCCCAACTTGACCACGTTGGCAAAGTCCCAGTCATTTCGGTCTGCTGATATTTCCTTCTCCATATACTGGCGGTATACCTCTTGAGCCTGGTCATGAAGGCGCTGGCTGAGGTGTTGGGTGAATTCTTCAGCGGCCTGGGGTTTAGGAGAGAAGCATGGGTCGCTAAAGATGTGGTTGTCCAAGATGTATTGAACGACGCCGATTTGGGGTGGCTTGGTGTCATAACACTGTTCCATCCTGTCATAGAGGTCACGAAGCAGTGTCTCATGGAGAGTGTTCAGAGTAGACTGGTATACAGCGAAATCATGGACCGTCCAGCGGCTGGGATCGATCTCAGATAGAGGTGTACAGTAGTTTGAAACATGGGGAGGCTTCTTGGCCTCTGGTAGTGGCGTCTTGACGAAGTCAAAAACAGCATCCAACTCTTCAGGAAGCAACTCTCGATCCAAAAAGTTGCGTGATGCAACCTCGAGAAGAGCGATGAGTCTGGAGGATTGAGGCACTCTCCATCTCACGCACAACTCGGTCAAAAGCTCCATGGATTGTTTGGATATGGGCTGGTAGTCAAGGTCAGGATCGCTATTGATCTGATCAAAGGTCATAGCATGCTTAAGAATGTACTTGAAGAACGCCCTGGGGTCTGGAGGGACAAAGGTGTAAATATTCTCCTCGACTGCCCGAATACTAGAATCACCACCAATGTTTAGGGATGCCAGGTTGATGGATGGATCAAAGGCCGGATCGCTGTATGTCGATAGTGGCCGGCCCAAGTCGACGCTACCGCTTGATGTCTTGGCAAGCTGTGGTTTGGCAGTCAAGATATCAAGCATCATCTGTGACAGGTGGGAAGATTCGGCCTTCTTCCATTCAAGGAAGGCATCCTCAAGGTCAAAATCATCGCTCCTTAGAGCGCCAGGCATATCTGAGTTGAGTCTGTGCTGATACGACTTGAGATCCTTGAGGGCAGCTTCTTCTGTCCATACCCCTTTGTTCTCGTTGATCTCGGCTTGTGCTTCCGAAAGACTCAGCCCAAAGATCCTGACTACCTGCTGAACCAGGGGCATGTCCTTGACATCATAACTCAAGGGGACAACGACTTCGATAGTTGTACCAGCACCATCAGATCCACCGCCGACCAAGTCTTGATCATTTGTGAGGAGCTTCTTCTCAAGAACACTCAGCTTGGACATGAGCTCAGTCTTGTCACGATCGTGGCCCTGGTCTCGAAGAATCGTGGCGATCAGACGGACAAAGAGAGCCAGATGTCGGTCAGGGATAAGCTTCCAAGAGTCGTCATCGGGAGCGGCGCCTTTCTGAGCCGCCTTGGTGGTAGACGTGTAGAACATGAGAATGAGCGGCTCAAGCTTCCTCTCCTTGTCAATGGTTTTACGGAAGTTCTTTTCAGAGAAGGTGGTATAAGCTTCTGCGAAGCTTCGCTTGACAACAGCGTCATTGTAACCTGGGAGGCGTTCGCTGCCCCTCAGCACGCCACCGCATCGTTCGAGCAAAGCGCTGGTGAAGTTGTGAGGTAGTTTGAAGCTCGAAGAAGACCCGGTGGTGAATTCTTGGAGCAGTGCGCCAACGCTGGTGTGAGTTCGGACAGGTTGCTTCGGAGCTGGAACATATTGCTTTCGCTTGGCCTTGGGTTGAAGAAGGTAGTGTAGATAGGCGGATCGGAGGGCGAAGCTGCGAGCTTCATCATGTTCGACAACAATTGCTTGGGCCCTGGAAGTAGCGCGGGCTCTGCCGAGATCTCTGCTGCTGCCCATGCGGCGGCCTGGTTTATAAGAGTGTCGGGATGCTGACGACATGACGGCGATCGAGAGGGGAGACGATGGCGGCGACGATGTGGCAATGACGGGCACAAGGGCCTAGAAAGTGAGGATAAAGATTGCTCAGGACGCAAGATGATACCTAAAATGGTGTATATCTACGCGCCCCAGCTCATGACACTGGGTATCGGTCAGGGCGTGAGTCGGGGTTAGCAAGTGGATGCTGATGGCGGGTTTGGAGATTCTAGCCAGCGAGACAAGGGAGAAAAGGAGCGAGGGGTCTTTAATCTTGGCTGGCCTTTGGACGTCGACGCGAAAAGAGCAAAAGATATGCGGTGAGTTTTCCAATGAAATGAAAGGTCGTATCGTCTTTGATATTGTGGGACAGAGTTTTTGTTTGTATTTATTTGGATTGGGCTGAATACAGGTAGGTAGGAATTGTTGAGTGCGGGCAGTTGATAATACGAGATTGACGGTGAAGTGATGATCCAGAATGGTCAAAGCCGCCCTGGTCACCTTTCCGATTGATTGATTGATTGATGGATGGCTGGATCCCTGCAGTGCTTCAAGAGGTCAAAGATCCAATGATGAAACAAAACGGGATCACAGTGACGACAGCCTTTGTTTGTGGAATGTATTTGATTAGCTGAGAGGATGTGATAGCGGCTGTAGGTAGGTAGCATCAGTAATGACAAGAAGCATTGAAGATAGATGGCCTCCATGTATCACATCCATCATTAAATTAAACCAAGAGACAGCCGCTCACTGCATAACTTAGTACCTAAAACGAAACCCCAAACCCCAACTTCAGCCCAAAATAAAAGTCTCCCAGCCCAAGGAACGGGGCGAAACGTCATCCAGTTAGTCCATAGGCTGAGGAACCTGACACGTCCATGGATCGCTAGTAGGACCCTGAGGAGCGCTAACTTGACACTACATCCAATCCTATATTTGGGCGCTTGTGCCCGAACCACGCATAACTAATCGCTTGGAATTAATTTCATGATGGGATTCTGTGGTTGATGGGATAAGAGATCTTGTCATATGGGTCTTTTAAGTTGGAGAAACATTGATATCAGGAGGAAGATGTGCCGTGCATGGAATACAATACCTATTCATATCAAATCTAACCTTGGTATGGCCAAGTAAGGCATTGACTACTTAGCCCAATTCCTGTTATCCACGTAAGACTCCTTCATTCACTCCTTTTACCTTGCATCTTGATCCTCATATATCTAAACACAGTAAGACGTGGATAAGTAGGTGGTCAAAACCTCACGTCGATTAAGCATTGGTAAGATTTTGTTCTAGAAGGATAAGAAGCCAGCACTTCAGCCAACTAGTCCATATTGGTGCATCCTCACACCGAATTGAGTTGTTCTAGTTAGACGTTCGCCATCGTCATGGTCTGTGGAGTGTTTCGTTACTAAATCTGACCATGCTCAACTCTCGAGTCTTGGTAAGGAATAGCGTAGGAGCTCGTGTCAACAGAGATATCATGGGTGACTGCAGACATTGACGAAAAGCTAAGCCACTGTCTAACAATAGGACTACTCATGTAGCAGGCGTCAACTTCTGTTCTTGGAATGCTTCAAAAGATCATGTGCATGATTCTCGTGTCTTGATAAATCCAGTTCTGGATAAGGTGGCTCATGAGGTTGCGGGGATTGCAATCTTGTGTTGCGCAGCCTGACTGTATGGTGGCACCTCAGTTGCTTCATTTGTGTGTCTTTGGACAAAAGCTATCTGCAAAAATGTCATGTGAAAGCAACACTAGATCGATATGTGTATCTTGCTATGGTTTTATCACCACCTGACTTCTGGAGGATGACGAGCATTCACTAGGCGATTGGATGATGATTTGGACGTCGAAGGACTTGAACCCCGCTGCAGAGGAGCCATAGACAAGGGCCCTGGCAGAAAACGCCTAGACGGATCAGCAAGGAACTTCTCGTCTGGAGAACCCGAAAATGAGCCAGGGTTGGACATGGCCGTCGGAACGAGCATGATAGTTCGATAAGGGAAAGCGACTTTCAGAACGAGAGGATGAACATTATCCAAGGAGCAGTTCATCACTGTATATGTATGCCTAGGTACAGCACAAAGTATTTATATCATCGTACAGTATGGTTCGACGGAGCGCCAAAAACCACCTATCACAACGTTGAGTCGAGGCGCCGTTGCGTTTCAAATTGACGCATGTAACTGAATCTCCCTGGTTCTGGAGGGTCTGCGGGTACCTTACTTGGGGCTTGATGATGGCTGGCCTTGGCTTGAGACTTGCTTGAGGTGCATGCATGTTAAGGCTTCAACCTGTATTTTAGCCACCATTGGCTCGTTAATACTGGCTCAGCAACATATTGGTTCCAGAGAGCAAGAGAATTGAGCAAACCAACAAGAGGAGGAAGAGCACCAAGAACTAGGAGCTGTTGGACGAGAATGGCCGTTTTACCTACTGCAACAAGGGTCCCAGACCGGCTAAAGGCCAGTTCCCTGCTTCTCTTTTTAGTACTCTTTCTGATCCGTCAACCTGGACCGGAACCAGGTGAAACAGAGTAACTGCTGATATTTTGAGCTGGATAGTTGATGAGAGGAAGAGGGGACATGTTCATCAAACGAGAGAAGTTGATTGTCGTAAAAAAAGGTCACTCTCTAGGTATGTGAGAAGAGTCCAAATGACTGATATTTTGGATAAGTGATTCAACAATAGAGGGTATCGACACATCCAAGTGGAAACATCAATAAGAAAATACGACCTGATCGCCACTACGTTGGTGAGTAGCACTATTTGGGCCCATGTTTGCTGATCACTGCAACCCGAGTTTTGCACATATTGATGCTGAGATGAGATTGCAGGTTTAATATACTACGCATGCACAATACCTGCAAACCACTGTCAAATTTTAATTACATGCAGACACCGTCAACCAGTAATTTACCAATTTACCGGATAACGGATGGCCAGCCTGTATCTTTTCTTTCTTTGTCTCGCTGTTGGCTACCAAACTGGGTTGTATTAAGTCAACTGTAATTTTAGTAGTAAGTTGTGGGGGGTCTCTTCAACTCATGATCCTGGAACAAGACAAAGTTCTTGCCTTCAATTAAGGTGCTTCATCCGTTTCGAGCATCCTGCTAGTACCTGCCTCGCTGGGCTTTTATTATCCACCATCTTCTCCTTCTCCTTCTCTCCCGTTCTTCCCCTTCCCCAGGATATCTATCACCGTAACCTCTCGCCTGCAACTCCTCGGTCGCAAATCTCAACCAAACACTTCTCAGCATCGTTGTTTATCGTTCAACCCTGTCGTCGTTGTCGACAGCATTACGACTACGGCAGGCAACAGCACTTTTATCATCGCGATAGTAGTCAAAGTTTTTATAACTGCCTACCTACCTGGCTTGACGCGTACGCACTACTTCAACGCATTCATACGCCGTCTCTGACCTCGGCGCATTCATTACGAGATACTCGACAGTCAACAATACCAGACCAGATACATACTACCTTGACTCCTGGCGGCCGATTGACGAGTGGTCGCAGCCTGAGACCAACTCTACACCTAATCGAGGTGCGAGTGGGCCACTCCGGTTGGCTCAGCGCCAGATGAAGGCCTCCCCTGTCCTGCCCTGAGCCCCGCGCTACCACTTTTCGTACCGGCGCTGTTCTACCTGCTGGCTGCAGCAGCTCACTGTCACAGTGTCACGGTGTCGCCTGTCGTTGTGCGCCCCCCCAGCGTGCGTTCGTTCGTTCGTCGCCGCTCCAGTCCGTCTTTAAAGATCCCGACAGCTCCAGTTACTGGACCAAGCCCGCGACTGTATTCGTTCCTCGTCTCTTGACCATCGCCTCCCTCTTGACCTAACTTTGACGATGGGTATCGTCAGCAGCAAACCCGAAGAGGGGCCTGCTCTCTACGTAAGAGACCATAATAGATGTATGTTGTCCTGCCCTTTCTTTCCCCGCCTTTCCCTTGGATCTTGCTGGAGGCCTGCGCCGAGTTTGTGGCTTGTTACTCTAACTGACCGACTCTGTTGCCAGTGAGCATATCCTCTTTGGTCGTTACAAATCCACGGAAACGCACTTCTGTCAACATTGTTCCCAATACATTTCCGGCTACTAGAGTTTCCGCACAGAGACCTATCGGTGACACATCTCCTGTCGAGTTTGTGCAGGCAAGTTGCGCCAGTTTGCGACCTTTGTTTGCGGCATCGCCTAACCTGATTACAGGATCCCGATACTTCAAACCCAACCGCACCGCCCAACTTTCTAGTCAAGTTCAGCAACGATGACGAGCTCATATTCTCCTTCACATTTGTCATGCGCCAGGCGCAGGTTTCACAACAATCCACCACATCCTCCGAAGCAACAACCACCCCAGTCGATACCAGTATATCAGGCCTTACCTACGTCTACGCCTCGAACCCCAAAGAAGTCGAGAACTTGGTGACACGAGAGTTTCATGCGGACCCGAACCTTCACAGAAACGCCAATGTGGCCTTGGTCGGCGATTATTCCACAGGAGGAAGCCCCTCAGTATCATTCGAATGGACATGGAAATGGAAGCCCCCGAAGCCCACCGAGGATAAGGGCGGCGGCTGGAGGAACTCGTGCAGCGTACTTTGCCATTCCTTTCGTATCATGCATGTGTGCTAATCTAGACCAGTTTGTCGAGTATGACCCTCGAGCTCACCGACTGCACACGTTGGCTAGTTTCTCCTACTTCGTTGCAGGTACCAACACTCGAGATATCCTTTATCCATCACCTACTCATCCTTTTTCAGGCACACCCGCGTCTTTGAGCCATCCGAGTTCACCATCACCCCCTTTCCTTCTGGCACCTCCCCCCAAGATTCGAGTTGCCTCGAGCCAATCTGTCGACTCCCGCATGACCGCTGCTGATATCATTGACGAGCCCGTTTCGCCTCTTGTTCCCACAGCCGAAATGCCCCTTACCCCTGGATTCCCCCAGGCCAAAGAAACTGTCAAAGTCGACGTAGCTTGCCCCAAGCCGAACGACGAATCCATGGTTAGCGATGACGGTCCCGTGTTTCGAGCCACCCTCAAAGCCCTTGAGCAAAAGACAGGCAACATGAGGACACAGATGAAGAAGGTGTTGAAGAAGGCAGAGCATGCGCATGCTTGTCAAATTGAAGCGAACGATGCCTTCACTGCGTTCGTGGACGCATTGCGGGAAGCTGCAGCAACCAATGCCAACGCCGTTCAACCTGCTTTGGAACACTACTTTGATAAGATCGCCAGAGAAATCTTATCATATGAGCGACAGAACACCTACAATCTACAAAAGATCATCATCGATCCCGTAACCAAGTTATACCAGGTTGACATCAAGCAGGCTGAGTCGAAGAAGCGAGACTTTGAGGAGGAAAGCAAGGATTACTATGCATACGTATCACGTTATTTGGGACAGCGTCAGGATTCGGTCAAGGCTAAGAAGCTTGCGGAAGCCGATTCCAAGTACCAAAACAAGCGGCGCAATTTTGAACTCAAACGGTTTGACTATTCTAGTTTCATGCAGGACCTCCATGGTGGCCGCAAGGAACAGGAGGTTCTATCACACCTGACAAGATTTGCCGATTCTCAAACACGAGGCTTTATGGCTACCGCGAAGAAGATCGATGTTCTTCTACCACAACTGGAAGCCTTATCCAATGAGGTCCAAGAAGCCGATAAAGAGTATCAGTACCAGCGACGGGAGCGCGAGGAGAAGAGACGTCTCCTCGAAAAGAGCAACACCCCTTACAAGGAGCCCGAACAAAGCAGCAATATGCCCGTCGGCTCTGCCACCAACGGCAATACGGGCAACACTTCGGATTCCGAGTTAGGTCGTGCTGACAGCACTGGATCCCAGCTTAATATTGGATCAGTGAACATTCCGTCCGGTGTGGAGCTATCCAGATCTCCCGGAAGTGTTGGCCAGACGGTGGTTGGAAGCCCTGCAGCGGCGTCCAAATTCAAAGGCATACGCGACCTCGAGGAACGAGATAGCCCACCAGCAGCCGTCACTCATCGCAAAGAAGGACTGCTATGGGCGCTCAACAGACCAGGAGGACATGTTGACCCCCGTAATCTGAACAAGCAGGGTTGGCATAAGTAAGACTCTTTACCTGACGATATGGCAAGCGTATTCTGACATGATTTCTAGATTTTGGATTGTTTTGGATCAGGGAAAGCTGTCCGAATACAGTAATTGGAAACAGAGACTCGATCTCCACATGGACCCGATCGACCTTCGTATGGCATCTGTTCGAGAAGCCCGTAATGCGGAGCGACGATTCTGCTTCGAGGTCATCACACCCAGTTTCAAACGAGTGTACCAGGCGACATCTGAAGAGGATATGAATAGTTGGATCACCGCTATCAACAATGCTCTGCAGAGCGCCATGGAAGGGCGCAGTTATCAGGGGAAGCCAAGCTCATCCAACGGTGATTCGTCCCTGAGGAGAGACATTGGCTCTGTTCTCACAGGAAAGACACAGTCCTTGAGTCATGGGAGCCACCATAGCGCCGCCAACACGGGAATACCGAGCCGAAGGATAACGGTCGGTGCACGACCAAGCGCAGTCAGGACCTCGAGCTCTGGATATGACGAGAACCCCGACAGAGTGCTCCAGATGGTGCGAGATAACGATCAGGGCAACCTGTGGTGTGCCGATTGCGGTTCAGGAACCAAGGTTGAGTGGGTGTCGATCAACTTGGGCATCATTCTTTGCATCGAATGCAGTGGTATTCACCGATCGCTCGGTACCCATATTAGCAAGGTGCGATCTTTGACACTGGACATAAAGTCCTTCACTATTGATATTGTCGAGCTTCTACTGCTGATCGGGAATCGGGTGTCGAACATGATTTGGGAAGCAAAACTCGACCAGTCGTTGAAGCCAACGGCCCAGGCAAGCCGCGAACAACGTCTTCGCTTCATTACATCAAAGTATGTGGATCGGGTGTTTGTTGAGCCCATTTCATCAACGCTGTCGCGATACGGCACTGCGGACGAGACATTGCTGGCGGCTATTAAGAAGAACGAGATACAGCAGGTGCTCTATGCGTTGGCGCTCAAGGCGAATCCCAACACTGTTGATAAGATGAGGGGCACACACGCTGTATGGCTTGCTCTGGCCGCGGCAGACCCGGCGGCCCCGTCGCCTGCGCCCTCGCACACGTCAACCGACGCAGAATCAAAGGCTGTGCCGTTCCCGGTGGCCGAGCTGTTGGTTCAGAATGGAGCCGAGATTCCTGCAACCATGCCAGCATTCCCCCTGGGTCGGTTTGCTCAGATCTACGTGGAGCAGAAGCGTGGGCGTCCAGTCGCCGAAGGGTCGATGGATGCAGTGCCCTCGCTGCCTAGTAACATGAGCGCAGCCGAGAAGCTTCAGCGAGAGAAAGACGCCAGACTTCAAAAGCGAGTCAGCACAGGGGGCAGGCTGGCCAGATCTCCGATCCCTGAGAGATAGGAATCCGGACCCTAGGAACCACTGGCAGGCTTAGGTTCCTGTTGCCATCTATACAATCTCGTCCGACTGCGCAAGCTGGACAGAAAACGATTTCGCCCCTGGAACGGGTTAATTTAACGGACGAGGAACTCTCTTTGGTAATGAGGGATGGCAGGCATTTTGATACAAGATAAGAGCGGCGCAAAGGAGTTTACTGGCGTTGGTTGACGTTGACAATGGGTTTGCCCATAGTATGGGAATGGAACAGCCATTCTGGAAACTGATGAATTCCGGAGAGAACTGGCAAGAGAAGCAGGAAATGAGCATATGTTATTTTGGATGGCGGCAGAAAGTAGAGAGTGGCACGTGGGCGTGTAGAGCAAGTATCATTGCAAACATGCCAGGTTATTGGGTATTGGCAAGCTTCTGTTGATTACTTTACCTAGGTTTGCTTATTGTCTAGGAGGGAGGAGCCCTGGGGAGACCTGGGCATGCATGATATTGAATAATGGTAATGTCGAGTCGAAGTCAATATTTGTTGTTCAAGATGCCGTGATGTGTGTTCTCTCCATATCAGGGGTTGAAAGGCCCTAAACCGTGCCTAGACTGCACCTATTCATAGGCCTGGTGGTCTTGGTAGTCACTCGGAGGATGATCTTTTGTGATGAGGGTTTATTAAAAATTACCAAAGTAGACTATGACGCTCGTGACAGTAGAAGCTAGGAGTAGGCGTCGTGTGTCGTGTGGGCAGGCGAGTGTCTCATACTTGGAGGCAACGTGACTCGATGCTGGCGGATGACGTGGGCAGAAGAAGGGAATATAGAGTGTGTGTATTCTTTTGGTGAGTTGATGAAGATGTTGGATCATCTGGTAGTTGAGCATGGTTTGATGTCGATACCTCGAGTTCGCTATAATTGATGGCATCCATATGAGCTCGGAGGTTAGGACCCACTTGTAAGGCACATTCTAACGGTGGCTCTGCTGAGCGAAGGAGGCTTTGCTCCACTGTAAAACCGAGATCCACGCTTCAGTGGGCTTAGCTTAGCTTATTCCTGATGCTGTCATGGATGAATCAATCCATGGATGGACAATTTCACGGGGCAAATATGGCCATACAGCACCACCAAGTAAGCGTGACTCCCTCGCCTGCGCAGACCAAGTGAGCACCTTATCATGATTATTCGACCAACTAAAACAAGCCAGTATCGACAAAACTCACCTCTACCCCAAGTTTGTGGCTCGATTCGATTCGACTCATCTCAACGCTCCCCCCGTCTTCCTTGCCTGGTTTGGGGGCTGTTCTTAAAGTGGCTTGGGATCGGATCGGATCCAGAAGTACCATTTCTAGGCAGGTAAGTTAGTAGGTACATTAGCTTACCTTTGCTCTAGGCTCCCTCCACCATTTCGGTCAAAAGAACACCACCATAACCTTTTCTGGCAGGCTCAATTCACGGCCCTCGTTCGCTTCCAACTTCCTCCTGTCCATACTCTTTTCTCATCCCTACCCTTCTTTCAAGGCATCATCACTCATCTTGAGCCCCCACCGAATAGTATCCTCTATTCTTGGCTCCAAGAACTGTATCACATCATCGTGAACCATTTCACTCGGTTCCTCTTTAGCTTCACATTCCTGACACATATACTCACTCGCTCTTGTTGGCCATCACCATGGCTCCGCAACCCGAGAAGAGCCAATTGAAGCGCCCGCGCGTTAGTCTTTTCCCTGCTCTTTGCTTTAACTCCTCCCGCGAATCCCTTTGCATTCTGCCGGTGACCAGAATGGTTGCGTGTTGGAGATTCCCTTTGCGCCCATCGCCCCATCTCTTTCGCGTCGCGCCGTGCGTTGCAAATCATCACTAACTAACTTGCTTCGCTTATCAGGGCTCGCTCCCAGATGACGAGACCGAGACCAAGAAACCTCGACGAGCTGAGCGCCTCGAGGCTGATCCAGACAAGACTCCCGTCGTCAACAAGCAGCACCTCCCTTCTCCTCTCACACACCCTACCGATGACTCCAGCGAGCTTGTCAAGGAGTCCACTGCGACTCCTCCGGGAAAGAGGCAGCACGAGATAACCCCCAAGAAAACTGAAGACACATACTCTCAAAGCCAAGCGCTATCATCGCCGCCTCAAGACACCCAGCCGCTTAGTCAGTTCGTTGATCGCCACCCTGCCATCTCCGACGACATCGAAGACGAGATTCGCGAGGGTGTCTGGGGATATCTGGTTCCGCTCGATCCCAAGTACGGTGATAAGCCCATTGTCCTGAAGAAGCGAAGCGCATGCCCCCTACCAGACACAGTTGCCGATGTGGCCAAGCAGGACAACAAGAACCACACCAACGAGAACGGCAAGTCCGCTGCGCTAAAGGATGAGGAGGCTTTTGAAAAGAAGAAGGAGAAGGGCGTCGCGTCCGGCGGATACTTGATTGGACGTCACCCCGAGTGTGGTGAGTAATGGCATGTTTTTGCGCCAGTCCAGCATCACTAACTTCCAGGTAGACATCGTTGTCAACGACGGTATTGTGTCGAACCGACATTGCCTTATTTTCACCGAGAACAAGGGTAACGACACTGTCGCGATTGTCGAAGATTTGTCAAGCAACGGAACATACGTCAACGAGGCCATCGTGGGTCGAAACCAGCGACGTGAGTTGGAGGAGCAGGATGAGATCGCTGTCCATGGTAAGGCCCGATTCGTCTTCCGCTATCCTCAGACTCGTCAAACAAGCGCTTTCTTGCAACAATATACTCTTCTGGAGAAGCTCGGAAAGGGCCACTTTGCTGAGGTATACCTGTGCGTCGAGAAGGCCACTGGTCAGCGTTTCGCAGTCAAGATCTTCACAAAACACCCTGGTGTGGAGGACCGCTCTAAGACGGAAGGCCTGCAGCAGGAGATTGGTGTTTTGATGGGGGTTAGTCACCCTAACGTACTGTGTCTCAAGGATACGTTTAATGAGCGAGATCGCGTCTATCTGGTACTGGAGTTGGCTCCAGAGGGAGAGCTCTTCAATCACATTGTTATGAAGCAGAAGCTTAGCGAAGACGAGTCCAGGAAGTTGTTTGTGCAGCTTTTCCAGGGTATCAAGTATCTGGTAAGTCATTCTATCTCACCTCCAAGGTCCTTCAGTACTGACCGTGCGTTTTTAGCATGAGCGCAACATTGTGCATCGCGATATCAAGCCTGAGAATATCTTGCTAGTTGACAAGCACCTGCATGTGAAGCTTGCGGATTTCGGTCTGGCCAAGATTATCGGAGAGGAGTCCTTCACAACCACACTATGCGGAACTCCTAGCTACGTTGCTCCTGAGATTCTTGCTGAGTCTAAGCAGCGCAAGTATACAAAGGCAGTTGACGTTTGGTCTCTGGGAGTTGTTCTCTACATATGCCTATGTGGTTTCCCGCCATTCTCGGACGAGCTCTACTCGCGCGATTTCCCTTTCACACTCTCTCAGCAGATCAAGAGTGGTCGTTTCGATTATCCCTCACCCTACTGGGACTCTGTTGGAGACCCTGCCCGTAAGTTTAATGGCGCGCCGATTACATTAGATAGTTACTAACATGAAACAGTTGACCTCATTGACTCGATGTTGATCGTTGACCCCGAGAAGAGGTTCACAATTGATCAGTGTCTACAGCACCCCTGGCTTACACAGAGCACTCCCGGCGTTAACGATAGCACTGGTGGTCTTGTAGGCGGAATTGCAGGTCTTGAGGTCAATCGAAGAGCCCCTGCTCGTGAGCGAACCCTGCTGTCATCCCTCAACACTGTCCAGGTGACTGCGCAGCTCGAGGTTGGCAAGGATAAGAACCCGGTCAAGGTGTTTTCGAAGAATAAGGGACGCGTCACCAACGTTGCAAAGGAGTCTGGACCTGCCGCTCAACGAGCACCGGGCGAGTTCATAGAGATGGGAGGTAAGGGTGACCAAAAACTTTTCGCAGACGATGATGCGAGCATTTACCCGATAGGTGACAATGGCGAGAAGATCAAGGCGGGCAAGGCCAAACGATAAATCATCGCGTTCGAAATGTCTGAGCTGGGTGCACGGGATTAGGGGGTTTGGCTTTGTTATGGTGTTGGATTCCTATCAAGTTTGATTTTCTGATATTGGTTGTTTGATGGAGTATCTTCTATAGAGACGGTACATTGGGGATCACTGGTGTTTTGCTTTTAGGATGTTTTGTTACTGGTTGTTTTGCTCGAGTGCATACATATTTACTCGTTTGGAGGAATAAGGAGATGGACCTTTGTTGAGGAATGGGCTGTTGCTGAGCCTTTATTAACTATTTGAAGTATACCAAAAGTCCCATTGTTTTTGTTTATTTACTGAGGTTTTGCGTGTATGATACATAACTATGGAATTGCCATCAGGGAGTATGTTGAATATCGATAAACATAGGGTTTATCGATTCAACCTTGGTGAGAGATGATGCATCCAGATACACTTACACCGAAGTTCTTATCTCCACGTGATTTATCGCTTAGCGCCCACACATACAGCATGTTGGAGAAAACCTAACTTGCCTGGCGGGGTTCTCGAGGCCCCACTAGAGAGGGCTATTTGCCTGGGACGAGAAACTTCACATTATTCCGCTCGTCGACCTTACAAACGCCTCGAGATCGTCCCCCCCGCGTCGCCCCGGAGTTCGCTTCTTTTCCCGCTTCCCTTATTTCTCGTCCGCATCGCCGAAGCCGGAACGAGATATACAGATACTCGACGACTACCGCGACCTACCTCCCCAGATCGAACTACCGTCCCCATCCCCCGCGAGGGAGTCAAAGGCAGCAAATATGGCCGAAACCAAGACTGCCGGCCATCCCCCTTTGGTCTTTGTCGATGGATCCTTCGAGGACCTCGCTACCGAGATGGCCGAATATCTCAAGGCTGAGGACGCCAAGCAGCTTCTGAGCCAAGAGAAGGCCCCTGCTCAAGAGGATGTCATCTCCAAGCTGGTCTCTGCCTCTGGGGCCCTTAACACCGTCCCCGAGAAGGAGTATACCGCCGCTTCCAACCTCATGACCCATTTGGTCCTGATGTCCTCCGACCCCAAGAAGTTCCTGCCCACCCTCTGCACCACCTTTGCCAAGCCTCTCCTCAACTCTCCCGTTCACGGCGCCGGCTTGTCACTCAACGCCCTGACTACCGTCTTCAACCTTCTCGACCCCGCCGATCCCGTCCGCGCCCGAGTGTTCATGGAGATTCTCAAGTTCTTGAGGGCTCATGGCATGTTTGAGAGCCTGCGCACATACCTCGACAGGCTGCCTGAGTGGCTCGCTACCTGGGGCACTGATGCCGATTTCCAGCGAAAGATTTACGAGGAGATTGCCGAGGTTGCCATTGAGGCTGGCGAGGAGCAGTAAGTTGTGTCCTCCATGTACGGTGTGCCATGGCGTTTCTGTTTGCGATTCGGAATCTGGTTGGAACTATGACCAGGGATGTTGCAGACGTGACCATCGCACCCGTGTAGTTGATTTGTTGAACAACCCACTAAACATCTGACAGACAAGCCTACGAATACGTCGTCAAGGCTCTCCGAACATTCGACGGCGATGATATCTCCTCCGAGGAGGCCCAGAGACTATCCCTTCGTGCCGTCAAGAAGGCCCTTACCTCCAACAACCACTTCCTGTTCCAAGATCTTCGGGGTATTCCCAGCGTCCAGGCCCTCAGCGACTCACACCCCGTCTACTCGCAACTCCTCGATATCTTTGCTGAGCAGGACCTTGAGGACTACAACGACTTCAACGATGAGCACCAGGGCTGGGTTGAGAAGGAGAAGCTGGACCACGAGAAGCTCCACCGCAAGATGCGCCTCCTGACTTTCTCTAGCTTGGCCGCCTCCACCCCTAGCCGCGAGATCGAGTACTCCAAGATCACCAAGGCTCTCCAGATTCCCGAGAACGAGATTGAGATGTGGGCCATTGACGTGATCCGCGCTGGTCTCGTCGAGGGCAAGCTTTCCCAGCAACGCCAAAAGTTCCTCGTCCACAAGGTCACATACCGTGTCTTTGGCCAGAAGCAGTACCAGGAGTTGGCCAACCGAGTCGACCACTGGAGGACAACTCTGCAGAACATCCTGGGCGTCCTGCGTCAGGAGCAGGCCAACGCCAAGGCCCAGAAGGAGCGTGAGATTCAAGAGTTGGAGCGCAAGGTCGCCAACGCCGGAGTGAGCGGCAACCAGGATGGTGGTCGACGCCGACAGAACCAGAACCGGGAGCCTCGCGAACCTCGCGAGCCCCGTGAACCCCGAGAGCCTCGAGAGAGAACGGAAGATGACGACTAGAAGAGGCAACGCAAAAAAGGGAATGCATGCCAGGATACGTACGTACGACGAAAAACGAGACTAGGGCAGTCGTGGGGAAGCAAAATGAGGGGCTTTTTCTAGGAATTGGGGGACATTGTTATACCTGCTTTGTGTTAATACATCGTTGGGCACATGAGAGTGAGAGAATCCAGCGAACGAAGGGTTGCGAATGGCGTAGCCGGTTTCATGAGCATATTGGTCTTCTACCTTCCCAGCATTGAGGCGAAGATGGTGTCGAGACACTCTTCTTCAATATAGAACCAAAAATGAATGCACGTTAAATACACGGAGGCGGTCTTGTGATGCGGGTGTGATGAATACTGTGAAGTCTGGTATTGTACATGTTTTATTGCTTTGATCTTTGCAATAGATATGGAGGATTAAAATGAGGATGTGAACTTCTTGTGAGGCTCTGGGTTATGTATCTGTCCTATGACCGAGTTAGTATGATGTGAAAGATATATAGGCGGTTAAGGGCAATTGATATATCAAGATAGAACAAGCTTGTATGAATGAATGCATAAACTTGTCGTATCCAACATCTTATGAATACATAATCTCTTCAGAGGAGAGGTGATGGTGAGAAGAGATATATAAAGACCTAAAACTCACCATGGCGACGATTGACAAGGGCAACGTAACCCCCAGTTCCCACTAGAATGACAACCAAGAACGGCCAGAACTTGACCTCGTCATTACGACGATTCTGCCTCCGCGGTGGTGTAGAATAGGAACGGCTGCATTGAATAGCCAGAGACGGAGATGTGCGAGGAGTGAGTCGAGAGGCCGAAGCGATGAAGCGCCCAGATAAGAGGGACATTCGAGAAGCCATTGAGTGATGTCGGGGGTGTTTCTCTAGGCTAGGGTAGTATAAGAACAGGTATAACTTGGGATTGAAAGCCAATTGATCAAAGACAGTTGATCGACTTAAGTTCGTAAAATGAAGTACAAGGCTGAAGTGGGATGATATTGAGGCATGGGAGCGAGCGTCATGGCAAAATCAGGCGAGGATTTAGAGATGAGCGATCACGTGACTCGAATTGTGCTCTGTAGGCGATTAGAGTCTATTTGACGTCGAGGATTAAAAATAACTTTGACTCTGATTGCTACGATTTTTTTCATCTATTAGCCGTTCTTGTCTGGGATGGTCACGGGTAGATAGATCTGTAAGTCTCAGGGTTGTGCAAGGCGTTGAACAGGGGATATAGCAGCAGTTAAAGTGTGTACTCTAACATGGTTAATTGAAAGCAGATTCTATGATAGCCAGCACTAGTACTGTAGTAATCATTCGGATGGCTATCAGAAACAGTTTTCGTTCTATGCTTAACAAGTTCATTTTCTGATCAGATGTGTTACATCTTTGTGTATAGACTGCCCAGTACTTAAGCAGCAGATGGTGGCCATAGCTAAGAAGACAGGTTTGGATTCTAAGATTCTCCTGCATGGAATTTAAGAAAGATATAGAAAAAGTAAATAGATCTACAATTACTATAGCAAACAGAGAACGAATAATATCTCTTTGGCTGTGGTTGATATGAAACAGCATGGATGGTTCAATGCACCAATCAACCAGCCTCTCACGTTTATGCTTCATCATCCCCCGCATGAGCTCACCAGACACTGAACATGCCTCCTACAACGTACAACGGCAGCTCCCGCTTCACCGTTGAGGCGTTGGCGTATTCTCCTTGACAAGATTTGCCGATTCTAGAGAAAATAAGTTATTCGAAGTGCTACGATTGTACAGAGTGAATATCGTCTCTTCCTGTCTGCAACTCTGGTTGCTACGCCAACGGCATCGTCATCATGGTGTCGACACCACGGTGGAAGAATCGGAAAGACCCTCAGACGCCGAAGTCCCAAAAGAAGCGCATGCCCAAAGGCCGTTACAGCGACGGACATTGGTGGTGTAAGTTACAGTTTTCCTCCTTCTGCGCTTAATATCTGACATCCTAAAGGCAATTGTGAGCCCCGTCAAAAGGCCACCCTCCGCGAGGTCAAGAAGTCTGGACCAAATAACGGCAAGCTCTTCTGGAAGTGTGATGATTGTAACTTCTTTCTCTGGCGGGATGAGGCCAAAGTTCGTGAGTCTGGCTTCAAGGCTTCCCGAAGAGGCGGTGATTCTGTCAAGGCTGAACCTCCCCCCATGACGCAAAAGTCTCTTGTGTCTTATGGTTACCAAGTGACTCCCAGTCGGCCCCAGAGTGACGAAGATCTTGCTGATAGCACCGATTCTGGGGAAGAATCTGAACCAGATACCCCGGTGCCGAAATCCGTAAGAGATTGGGCTCAGGCTTCAGCTCCTCCAAAGCTTCCTTCTCCACCGATAGCAGCTGTTGAAACCCCTAGCCGTGGATCGACCAAGAGACGAAGGGATGTTTTTGAGGAGGATGAAGACGAATTTAGTGACTTGGGATCGGATGAAGAGCGGCAGCTGGCTGCTATCGCAGACAAGAGCGCCGAGAAGGCTGCCCAGAGACGTTTCACCACGCCCAGCACTTCTCGCTCAGCCGATGTCATTTCGGGCTTGCCAACGCCTTCTGTGTCGCGCACACTGTTTCCGACCAACGAGTCCAAGAGACAGAAGCAAGTCTCCTTTGAAGACACCCCCTCGCGATCCACGGATACAATGTCTTCTGCCACTCTTTCAGCCAATACGACACCTTCCAAGACGCCCTCCAAAGCACCACAGCCTCCCTCCAGCAGCCCACCAGAGACCAGTTTCGATGTAACAGACCAAGTCATGGACCTTTTACGAGGTCAGAAGATCGACCCCGATGTTCTATCGTCCGTACAGAGTGCTCTGGCCACCGCAGCGCGCCGCACCAAGGGCATTGTTCTGGGACGTGACTCGGCCCGGGCAAACCTCAAGACCAAGGATGAGAAGATCGCAACCATGCAAGAGCGCATTGCGGCATTGGAGAACCGAGAACGGATGCACAGAAGTCAGATGACAAATATCAAGGCTGGTTTGATGAAGATGTATGACGACAACTGATTGAGTCAATATTGTTAGGACTGGGGCTTCGGAATGGAATGGATAGTATGATAGTGCGAGCGTTGGACTTTGGCAGTGATAGTTAGATATACCCTTTGAGTGAACAAGGTCATTGTAGAGTATGTAGTTTTCGCATAGCAGCATTAAGAGATGCATTGTAGATATAACATTAGTTCGATTGAAATAGACTGGTTGAAGACATCCCTGCAGTATATCATCTGGAATTCATACAACATAATCAAGAGTATTCTATTATCGTTCTATACGCGAAGTGTAGGGTTTTGTAGGTTTAGCAACATGGATATTAGTGATTTTCATTTATATAAGGCCCCCCGACTCCAGGATAGCTCCATCCAAGCATCTGCAATTCGATTTATCCCGCTCTATCGCTAAAAGTCAGAACCCAACCTTTCAGCAAGGGCCTTCTCGGTGTTGGCGTAGACCTCGTCGGGAGTGGGCGTAGCATCGAGCTTGAGAAGCTTGCCAACCTCGTCGAACTTGTTAACTACGGGCATGCTGGTCTCGATAAAGACACGGAAGCGCTTGCGGATGCTCTCGGCGTTGTCGTCCGCACGGCCACTGGTCTTGCCGCGCTCCATGAGACGAGACTCCATCACCTCCTCGGGGCAGTCGAAGAAGAGGACCAGCTTCGCGGGGCAGACGGTCTCCTCGAACTTGACGGCCTGGTCCATCTTGCGGGGGAAACCGTCGATGAGGAAACGACCCTTCTGCGCACCCTTCTCCTTAAGGTTGGCGGTCATGGCGTTCTCGAGCAGCGCGATGGTGACTTCCATGGGGACGATGAGGCCGTTTCGGATGTAATCCTTGATGAGGTCTCCGTACTGAGATCCGGGCCTCTCCTGCTCAGCGCGCAGAAGGTCGCCGGCGGAGAGATGGCAGAAACCGTGGTCAGAGACGAGCTTGGAGCACTGGGTACCCTTGCCAGCGCCTGGACCGCCGAGGACGAAGATGACGGTTACATCTTTGGGATCGAAGGTAGGAGATGACTTTTGGGGCGCAATAGTTGCGGTCGCATCTTGTTCGATAGCAGGCATGATTAAATATAGAGCTGTCGTTGGTGTAGGAGGTTAGTTGAGGAGCTCATCATGAAGGAGGGGGATGTACCTTTTGATTGGCTGGGTTAGTATTGTCAGTGCGGTATCATGTAGGGATGGAAAGGTGCTGGAGAGGAGAGGATGACAAGGAAAAGTAGGTATCTTGACCTTTTGTTTACAAGAAGAAGATGGACTTGTTGATGCTGCCAAGACGGGGAGAGAGTGTGGACTGGAACTGGAACTGGACCCTTATTGAGCGGTGTCCAATACAGGGGAGGGCCTGAGGCATCCATGATGTTGCTGTAGCCCACCTGCACTTTAGGAGCTCAACCTCAGATGCCTCTTATCAGACCAAGACCAATACACATCATCACCAAAGAAGAAAATATTTTATCAAAACTTTTTTTCTATCTATCCTTGATCCTTGGATGTCTCGTCTCTATCATCGGACAAGCACAAAGATCTGATGAGTTGCGCTACACGCCGGAGCACAATCATGATCAGCTACAAGTATCAGCTACAAGTGTGATCAATACCTCACCAACTATGGTACAATGCCCTTCCAGATCACTCGTCTGGTTTCTTTTCGCACACTTTTGATCATAAAACCGAATCCGAACCTCAATATGAATCTGAACCCCCTCAAACCTGTCTTTCTCATATCTTCACAAGCAACTCAGCGATACCCTCTTCCAACATGAACATGAATTTTCTTTCTCAAGTCACAGATCATCGCGTCCCTCATCTGAACTCGACTGTGATCATCGGCTTGCAGATGACCAGGGGCTTTAGGTTGAAATACGCACCATCCCCATTTCCGCGTTTGGAGAGTTGAGGCGCGATCTTAATATCCACAACGGGCTCACCATCGTCTTTGCCGCAGCTGTAGTAAACGTCGAAGTTGGCAGCATCGTACTCGTCGTCAAGCCACTCGACAATCCAAGACGCTCGCGACCTCATAAACATAATGTTCAGGCTGCTTGCTCGCTTGACAATAAGCTCCAGTCGTTTCGCGGCACCCTTGGCTTGGTCAGGGCCCATGAAGATGAACAGGTCGTCATGCATTTGGCGGATGAGCTTCTCCAGAGCGGCGTTGTTGTCCTCATTGCAAGAACTTTTCAAAAGGTCGCCCGTGTGGGCTTTGACACGGCTAAGCTCCTCCATGCCCTCATAGTCGATCTCTGGGAGTTTGTTAGCACGATGCAGAGAAGCAAAGACGTCAGAGGTAAACTTACTAGAAAGCTCGAGGCAATACTTCTGAAAAGCTTTGCCGACGCTACCACCCCAAGTTGCTGATTCACCCTGGAAAATGAAGCGATTGAGGCGTACCCAGATGTATTGCTGGAAATGAAACTGTGCCCTCTTGGGCTCTTTCTTCTGCTTGGTCTTGAGGACACCAACTTCGTTGTGGTCTGCGCCACGAGGAGCAGACACGCGGTAGGGCTTGACGGTGAGGACCTGAGTGACAAAGTTGCGAATCGCGTATCCGATTCCTCGCCATTCTTGTTTGGCGTCATCGTCCATGAGCTTGAATGCATCATTCAATTTGGCGTCCATCTCGTCGTGCATGAGAACTACCTCTCTTCGCAAATTGTTGCACCATCCGTCGGTTTCTTTCAGTCGTTTCGTGAGCTTGACGTTGTCATCACGCATCCTCTGCTCGTTTTGGATAGAACGGGCGAGCTTCTCCTCGTACTCCTTGAGTTGGGTCTGGTCGCTGTGAGAAGACTTGAGAAGCAATTGAGCTTCCAGCGATGCATTCTTCTTCTTGAGCTCTTGAAGCTCAGCTCCGACCTCGGCCTTAGGCAGGATCGCTGTGACCTTGTTCTGGATGGCAAGGAGATGCTGGTGCATGCGCCGCATGTCAACTTCGTTGACAGCTTGCTTGGGAGATGGGTGGAGCTTAATAGTAATCTTTCGCGACTTCTTGGCAGGAGATCCGCCTTCTTCTTCGTCTGAAGATCGTTTGTTGGGGTGAGTGGACTTGTTGAGATTCGTCAGAGGAGAAGCCATGGTGCGCTTGGTAGATTCATCAGAGCACGAGTCTCTAACCGTGATCTCAGGTTGAATAGCTTGAAGGCCGGTGGACGAAGCTGAAGTTGTTGGTGCAACGAAGTACTCGTCGTCAGAATCAGATTCCGCATCCTTGAAATTCTTGGGCGCCGCCTTTCGAGACGGGCGCTCACGTCTTTCAAACTCCATGATGTTTTTGATGTGAGTAGAGGTAGGAATGAAGAAAGAATTTTCTCTGATAAAAAGAAGATGGAGATGTAGATGCAGAGTTGAAGAGTGTGAAGGGGGAGTGAATGGAGGTTAAGTAGTCAGGAGTTGGCAGTGCCAGGAGAAGAGGGAAAGCAATGTGCTTGGTTGGCACTGTCAAGGCACCGCGTTCGGTTCAACAATAGGCACCAATAGCTGATTCTGTTTGGTAACAATGGAGGGAGCCAGGTATCAGTTATGAACAATAGAATAGAATGGGTCGAAGTTGAAGTTCCAATGCTTGAGATGGGCGAACAATGGCGCCTTTTATAATCGACATATTAGAATTGACTTTTATTATTACCGCAAGAACTCATAAACCGCGCATTGTTATTTTGCAGAAAAGGTTCATATTCAATTATTAGGCTTTTTGTGATGAGAAATTCCTAAACCCATTCCCATTCATAAAGTTGGTCCCCTATGAAGCATCACAGGAACAATAGACCAACACACGTCCTGATACGTTCTTTTACATTCTTCCAGATTGTCGATTTTGGCTGTCGTTTCTATTGGTTTGCTTTGCGAATGAGTTCAGTTGTAAATTCAGACCTCTCATGTTAGTTATAGAATGTGAACTCTATGCTCATTGATATAAACCAACGCATGGCACTTGAGTTTGGTACAGATATGAGTCAAAGGTTGGAGCTTAGTATTGGTCCTTCTGAGTTAGAGATTTTTGCGGCATTATTTTAATTGCATCGTCCCAAGTCTTTGGTTGTAGAAAGTTCGTTGAGGAGGGCAACAAGAGGATATTGAGCGATGCAAGTCCCTTGGCACTGTCAGTGCCCACTTTAAGGTGTTCTCCTTTGGGATGGAAAGGAACTCTTACTTCAAGATCAAGCTGAAGCTCGAATGTCCAGTTTCTTTAATATCTCAAAGTGACCCAGTCGATGCTGAGTTTACTGGTGTTATCTAAATGACTGCCTGCCTATCTATATTGACGATCAATTTAGACTCGGGAGTTGTAAAAGCGAGAAAGGACCACATGCAAAGAACCCCTTCAACATCCAAAATTATTTTCCTCAACCCTTTACATTAAACTTGACAGTAGCAATACGCAGACCATGAGCTTCAGTTTAGAAGTCTGTCTAATCAATCTCAAAGAGGAAAACTGTCACATGTAGGTGGCCGCGGTCAACAACCCCTGCATTAGTAGATGGCTGGCTACTAGTCAGGACTGGACTGTACATACTTAGTAGTGCGGCACGGATGGAAAGCACCGGCCAAAGGATTACGAGGATGATCATTGTAAATGCTCCGCCGCAATTTCCCCCAGTCGTCAAGGAGAATGGCATTGATATTGCATTCAAGACAGTCTATTAACAAAAACCAGCCCTATTCACAATGCATTTAGATAGATAGATAGGGGCGAACACGTGTCTCGACACTTTTAGCATGAGCAGCCAATCCGGGCTAAGCATCTGTCCTGGAATGGAACTTAGGCCTCGCCCTGCCTCATCCACTGCAAGGGCATAATTAGGGGCTTGGCTTCCAAGACAGAGGCTCAAGCTAAGCTTCTGCCCACTGAACATTAGGCGGGGATTACCGATATCCACCTGATAGTCAGTTGTGATTGGTTCAAATTCCTTCTAGATCGACCATATCAAAATTGCCCAAGACGTCTGTCTCCCTTCAGGCCTTCACCCTTGCTCCCACCCACCGACCGGCCTTTTCTCTCTTGGACGGACTTTTGTTTCTCGCATCTCAACTTATTCTTGTCGGCTTCTTGTTATTTCTGGCATTGGCATTGGCATCACTCGCTTCTCTTCATCATCGATTGATTGATTGATTACCAGCTAGTTTGGGCCATCTATATTGTTTTGTTGTTTGAGTAGAGGGAGTTGTCGTCGTCGTCATCACCACCACCACCAGAATACTTCTCGTTTCCGTCCGTCTTGATCCTCCACGCGTCGAATTTTCTCATTAGCGACAAGTTCGCTCAATTGCGCTTTCGAATCGATCCCCCTTTGCCTCGATAGAATACCGACAAGATGCAGCCGGGGCTCGTGAGCTGGTTCATGGACCTTACGGCCTGGGTGGCCCCTTTCTTTATCATCATGTCGCCCATCCTCTCCTATGCCGACCAGATCATCTCCATGTACCGAAACAAGACCAGCGCTGGTTTCTCTATCGACATACCTCTTATCATGCTTGTCGCGTCTCTCCTAAGGTTCGATATCTCTTATCTGCATACGATTGGCGCGCATCATTGCTGACCCGCGCTTCCCGAAATACAGAATATTCTACTGGCCCCAAGCGCGATACGACATGAGTCTACTCATTCAGTCACTACTGATGATTATCGTCCAAGTAGCATTACTCAAAGTCGCTCTTGATTACCGACCACCCCCACCCACCAAGGGCGGCGAGGCCGGTCTGCCTTTTGCCGGTACTGATGATAATTTGATGGGTTTCCAGCGCCCCTATAACTTTTGGCAGTGGCGATCACCTCGCAAGTAGGTTTTCCGTTTCCGGATGTATGTGGATCATTCCAGTCTAATCGAGTCTATGTAGATACTGGCATGCTATTATGTACTTTGCTGCTGGTCTTGTCGTGTTGGAGCTCCTCCTTTCCCAGATACCCGGAGTCTACGCTGTGTACGCGAATGCCATTGGATGCATCGGACTTGGTGTGGAAGCAACTCTCCCTATTCCCCAGATCTTGGTCAATATGCGATCCAAGTCATCCAAGGGTTTACGACTGTCAGTTTTGGCTGCTTGGATTGGAGGTGATACCATGAAGCTGTTCTGGTTCTTTACATCAAAGTCTGAGATCCCGTGGTCGTTCAAGATCTCTGGTATGTTCCAGGCGTCGTGCGATTTCTTCCTCGGTTTCCAGTCCCTGTGGTACAACAGAGCCCCTGAGGAGCCGGCGGAAATCAAGGAGCACCTCATGACGGAATGGGAAACGCCACCCAAGTCAACTACGCGAAGCCATAGCCGAAGCCTCACGCCCACGCGACGACCTGCTCCATTTGTTGTTGCCGAAGAGGCCAAATAAGTCCATTTGCCCCACGATTATATAAATGATCTAATGATGGTGATGTTGGATCTTGATGCGTCTATCTGAGGTGAAAGCTGCTGTAGTGGCGAGTCGTCAGGGAGGCCAGGAAGAGACGAGAGGGTCTTGAAAGAGATGGAATTCGAAGTGATGTAAGGCTGAGCCAACTTTGATGGGATGGGAAGAGCCGAGTCAAGGAATTAAGAGACGACAAAGAACAAGACAGACAGGCTAGATCTGTCAGCAGCAATTCTTGATCTCATGCATCCCATCCCATCTCATCTCAGAAACCCCCACAAATTACGCAAGCCTAGCGATTACCGGGACTCGGCTTTGGGACAGATCCTGGCTATTTTGGGCCTTGGCTCGTTTCTGAAACAGGTACAAGACAAAGTCTCACCACCATCAGCAACACACAGTAACATTCACCTGCCGTTAGGATATGATAGTATGGTACATGCCTGGGGAGTATATCAAGAACTAAATACGCATCTAGAGCAGTATGGTATGATCATGAGGTGGAATAGAATATAGATTAATATGAACATAACGCAATGACATTCACTCTTGTCTCTGTTTTATGTAATGGTAGTTCTGGGTCAGTGATGTGTTTATATCAGCCTCAAGTATTGCACTATCTGAGTCTCACCACCCTCCATCTTGTTCCTGTTTGCCAACCACCTTACCTTTGTTGTTTTCTGATATAGTAAATCAATATTTACTCTAAATTGTATTTACTTGCCTACTTGCAAACTTGACTAACTTATGTCACTTAGTGAGGCAGCTGGTCGAGTATTTGGTATAACACTGCGGTAGCACTGTCACAGCTTGACCCACTTACTATATCTGGTCATAGTTCCCATGCAGACAGACCTCGCAAGTCAACAAACACTCGACCTAATGAACAGTTTACTCACTTGCATTTTCTTTCTACGATTCATTCTTCCTCAAACCTCAACAAGCGAAGCCATCTTTCTCTTCTCACTATTCTACCTGCAAGTTGTTCTGATCGTGAATGGTAAGCTGCCTCCTTCTATCTCGTCGTAGCTGGTCGCCCAGCAACAAACCTCAAATTGACATGATATAGGTACTATCGCATTCTCAACTACGATACACTCTACGCGAGCACAGTAGCGCGCGTAACTCGTTAAGGCGGGCACCGAAATTTACAGCTCTTCATAATCTCAGGATTCACTGGATTCGGCCGTGAATCACTCTCAAAACTTACTACATATCTTCCTCTGCTTTATCTCATCTTCGCCTCAACTTGCTCGCTTTCACATATCGCATCACTCTTCTGCATCGCAAGCGACCTCTTCTCTTTCATTCACCTCTCGATTTGTCTTATCCAAGGTAGGCAGCAGTATAACTAGTTCCTCTACTCTCGTTCACCTCTTTCTTATCATATCATCCTGGCAACTCTTCCTCATCTCTCCTTTCACCCCGCACACTTCACTTCACTATCATCTTCATTCACTTCTCCCATCATCCAACATCACAGCATCATATTGCAACTCATATTCCTTCTCTCAAACACTTTCTTTTCATTACATCAACATCAACTTCTCTTGCGCATCGACTTACTTCTCTAGCCAATACGTGCTATCACTCCTTGAGAAGGTTGGTTTCCATCGCTGTGCTCTTCCTGAGCATTATCACATCTCCCTCTCAGTATCTCAGACTCCCCCTCATTTTGGGTGTCGCGATATACTATATCTTAACTTATGGGACTATTCTCTCTCTTCATGATAAACTAACACACTCCTCATAGCATATCCACACCAATACCATGGCTCCCGCAAACGCCAAAGCAAACTACAAGACCTACGAGGCTCAGGCCCGTATGGTTCGCGCCATCGTGGCCGCTCACCCCGAAGTCAAGTGGAACTACAAGGGTAAGAGACATATTTCCTTATTACTACCATTTTTTCCTTGTCTTTAGCGGTCATCACTGTCCCAAGGCCCATCACTATCCCATTTCCTCGTATAATCTCGAGTCTGCAGGAGGAAGATTGACTCTTCCCCAGAAATCGCCGCCTGTTATGGCTCTGACATGACGGATCATGCCTTGAATCATCGATTCCGTAAAGTTCGGGCTACCGTCTGCATCATTCAAAAAGCCCGTGAGCAAGGTATCGATGTCAAGGATCTTACCACCGACGAGAACGTCCTCCCTTCTACACAGGGAGCTATTGGCAACAGTACGATCCCCCGACTGATAGCGTGCTTTCTCTGATTCATCTCTTTGTGATATTTTCCCTTGCTTTCGAAGCCCCTACTGACTAGTTCTACTACAGACATCGCCAAATACTTTGGCCAGTCTACTGCGGACGGAATTCAGTTCCAGTTCCGTACGATCAAGAAGGACGCGGAGTCGCTCCGACAGGCGGCCAACAATGGTGATGATGTCGCCAACTGCCTGAACCTTGGTACCGGTGCTGGTCCTTCTCTTCCTAACACCCCTTCTAAGCCGACTCCTTCTCGTCAGCCTGGAAGTCGATCGGTGAAGGGATCTAAACGCAAGACCCCCTTTCCCACTATGAACCCTATTAAGCGTTCAGCCTCAGAGGATGAGGATGAGCATGACCTCAACTTTGACGAGATGGACCGCACCCCTTCTAAGAAGGTCAAGACTACCGGCCGCGGCACAACACCTTCTCGCTCAGCTGCCCGGAAGGCCGCTGCTACCATCACCGATGCCTCCGCTCAGTATCACGACAGCGAGTCCCCCTACGAGGATGAACCTGTTCCCATTCCGGCTCGAGTTCCCGACCCCGCCCCCCGCCTCAATCAGCTGCCTCCTGCAACCACTGTTTCCCCCATCTCTATCTTTGGAAACGTGGAGCGCAAGCCCCAGTCGTCCATGATGGGAAACCCTGGTCTGGATATGATGGGCTCGGCTGGTTCTGGATACTCTGACCCCTTTTCCTCTCGTCGAACCCAGCGTCCTCCCACTCCCGATGACGCCGCCTACATGGAGTGGGGTGACGGAGAGATCTGAACCGTATAATCTCGACTCCCTTTCTCTAGTTTCACCAATAACTAGTAGCCTCAACAGAAGTTGAGGAATGCAGACATAACAAGGATAAAAGCTCTGCAAACTGTACGATACACGCATCTCAAAAGCATGGATGCAAAACGGATTTGTTTTTTTGTCAGCGACACGATGGCTTTGTCAATTTGCTGTCGATATTTCGACTATATTTCATGCCGATATCCCCTGTTGCCCCCTTCCCCTAGCACAGATACCCCATTACACACTTCCCCTTTGACACCAAAAGTTTCGGTTCTTTTCATTTTCATCAAGCGTCTTTGGCTTTTCATGGCATCTTCGGACGGTATTTGAGGGAAGGATCATTTCGGCATGAAAACTACGGGGCATGTATGAGTTCTAGCTAATCAATGTACTCACTTTTAATAAACGATGTGAGTCTTAGATGGTGCAAATGCTGCTGATATGTGATACTGCTACTATTATGACGATTGTAAAATAAAAAGAATATCTAATGTCGTAAGAAGAGTATATGTAAATTAAAGTTGGGGGTAGTTTATCCTCAACTCGGGGGCTTAAGGATACCTTTCCAGAGTTGGGGATATCTTTATCATGGTTTGCAATAATACAGCTAAATGTTCCTTTGTTCGATTTCGTACAGTTTCAAAAAGTTCATGGTGAAAATGTCACTTGATTTCCCAAAGATTTGATCGTATTTGACTTTTCTTTCCGTTGACATATTTGCATCTCCCTAATAAACACCTTGCTTAACTTGACAAAACCTGCCACAGAGCATCCTTTTGCACAAAATCATGATGAATCAGATTAACCAGCCAATACTCATCCTTGATGCCGCTCAGGAGCTTCTCGCTCTCAGAGCCCCGGCCGTACACCTTGGCCCACTCACCCCAGATCCCAAACGCCTCCTCGCACCAAGCTCGGAAACTAACCTCCTCGATAATCGTGGGTGTAACGATCTCTTTGCCAGGAAACACACCCCATGTCACGGCATTTGTGCCCGGTCCGGCTTCCGTCGACCCGTTCACGTGATCGCCATTGTCCGACGAGACATAGTCGCCGCGGGCATTGCTGGCGTAGAAGCATACGTAGTCCTGCATCTCTGGGGATGTGAGCTTAGCCTTGAGGGTGTCCCATTCGTTCGCGGGGATGAAGAACTCGACAAACGACTTCTGGAAGACGAAGCCGTTGGGAGGGCCCCAGCCAAAAGTAGCGTCGCTGGACCGCAAGCCGTTGACAGCGGGCTGAGAGGCGACTGTCCACCAGCCCTTGCGGTTGAGTTGCAGGAGGTGAGGCTGGATAGTTGAACTCTCGGCCAGAAGCTCTTCCTCACTCCAGGGAATGGCCGAGAGCTCTCCCTGGATATGCTTGACGAACAGGTCATTGATATCCTGCCGTGTCTTGGGGTGACCCCAGAGCTTGACAGCTTGTGTCACGGACATATGGAGGCTCACACCGTATCCGTCAATCTCACCGTAAGCGGGTGAGCGGGCATCACCAAAGCGGCCGTTGGGGAAGTCATCCCATGTTGCCTCGCGGCCCAATACGCCCTCGCCCTCCGAGATAGCCAGCGTGTTGGCGCGGGTGTTGATGGCCTCGGCACGCACGCCGGCCTCCTGGCCAGTAGCCTCCCACTCGGGATATATCGCTGGCCTATCACCGACAATAACACGGTTGTGGGGGTCTGAAGCAACGGAAGAGTGTCTTCTTGAGTTTCGAGAGCGGGAGTGACTGCTAGAACGCATGTTGGCGCTGCCATTGATCTGTAGTGAGGGGATAGCCAGCTCGTCGACTACGATGGCTTCTTCATCCTCAGGGGGGTCAGGGATGAGATTCGCTCGCTCCAGGATGAAAGATACGGCCTTCTCCAGGTTGAGCGTGTAAAAGTGGAAGCCTTTGGGACCTGGCGTCTTGGTTTTGATGTCCTTGACCTTGTCTATCAACTCGCTGACAATGTCCACGCCTACCATCTTTACTCTTTCATCATCGCCCTTGACAGCATCGAGGCGTGCAAGAAGATGATCGGGGATTTTGGCATGGCTTAACTTGGTTGTGCGCTTGATCATCTGGTAGCTCTGAATGGGCATAAGACCTGGAATGATGGGGATACCCTTGAAAGCACCGCTGGGGTGTTCTCGTAGAGTATTCTCAAAGTGCTCATATGCTTCGATATCAAAGAAGAGTTGGGTCTGGATGAAGTCGGCACCAGCCTGAACCTTTTGGACGAGGTAGGGAAGATCATGCTCCAGGCTTTGTCCAAGAGGATGGCTCTCTTCGGCGTGTCCCTCTGGATATGCTGCAACACCAATACAGAAATAGTCGCCATGGGTCTTGCGGATATATCTGACCAAGTCGACTGCCCAGTTAAAGTCCTGGCCTCCATCATCCTCGGAATCCTCAGGATCACGGTATTCCTCTCTTCGTGGTGGATCGCCTCGCAGAGCCAAAATATTTCTGATTCCCAATGCCTTTGCGTCTGAAAGCGCCTCGTCGATCAACTTCTTGCTCATATTGGTGCATGTTAGGTGCAAGCAAGTTGTAAGTCCGACCTCTCTCTGGCACAACTCAGCCAATTCGAGTGATTTCTGAGATGTACTTCCACCAGCGCCCCAAGTGACGTTTACGAAGAGCGGCCGCAGGGCTCGTTCCATTCTGTGAAGACGGTCTCGTAGATTGGAGAAACCCATGGCGGTCTTGGGAGGGAAGAATTCGAGAGAGAAGTATGTGCCATCAGCCGGCAGAGCGGCGATGCGATCGGTGATCTTGTCCATTGCGACGGACGGACGGGACGAGATATCAAAAGGAGCAATTGTATTGTGTTTGTTTGTAGGAATTGATAGAGATATAGGCTTGAAGTTGCACGGGTATCGTCGGAGGGTACGCGAATTATCGAGTTGCCAATAGATAGTGGGAGAAGAGAGGAGAGATGCGATGCCGGAAAAGGAGGGTAGCTCTAGATTGACTTGTCGCCTTCTCTTATTGATCAAGAGCTATCAATCTCGAGTGTAGAGAGGCGGGTGTCTCAAACTCAAGGAGATAACTCGGAGTGAGACAAGACAAGTCGAGTCAAAGACGTCGGCGTCTTTTCTCCAAGGTCAGGTAGTAGATCGTGGAGGGGACGAGTTTTGTGGCGGGGCCATCCATATCCATATCCATGATAGCGGGGTACACCATTTGTCCACTGAATTGTTAGCAGCCTTCAGCGGCCGTTCTCGGCATGTCCACTGAACGTTAGCGGTCATGACGCATCCGACGGTACATCGGGACGGGTAGCATGTAAGTGGTGGCCCATGTACCGTCAATGGATGGCCCGAGCTTTAATTTTCAGCCTCTGTATATCGCGTGCAGAACATCACATCACATCACAGGAGAAACATCTACACTGCCAATTCTCTCCCTACCAATTGATGCGATTTAGCATCATATCATGCCTACGTGCCAATGCCGTTGCTGCATCAAAGGCTCATGAGCTGCGCCACGGCTCGGCGCGCTTTGTCTAGCCTCTCCGCCTCCAACTCAATTCGACGCCCGATAATCGTCCATCCCAACACTGCGACTCTACGAACACTCTCACGACGATGCTACGCTATCGACCTCATTTCAATAGACGAAAAATGGCGAAATAAATGGAAGGAATCTAGTGAATCTGGTAAAGCCTCTGAAAAACTGGCTGGTAGCCATGACAAACACTATGTGCTGCCAATGTTCCCGTATCCCTCGGGGGCGCTCCATCTGGGCCACCTGCGAGTATACTCGATTGCCGATGTCGTCGCTCGATACCGAAAAATGAAGGGCGAGAATGTCATTTTACCCATGGGTTGGGATGCCTTCGGTCTTCCAGCTGAAAACGCTGCAATCGAACGAGGAGTTGCCCCAGAAAAATGGACAATAAGTAATATGGCCAAGATGAAGGAGCAGATAGAACTCATGAATGGAAGCTGGGATTGGGATCGTGTAAGTTCAATTCCATATGGATCACGACACTCGTTCTAACGTGTATCTCAGGAGCTGTCAACTTGCGATCCCGCCTTCTACAAGCACACCCAGAAGCTCTTCCTTATGCTACACGAACGAGGTCTTGCGTACCAAGCCGAAG
This sequence comes from Fusarium verrucosum, assembly GCA_013623715.1. Taxonomy (NCBI): domain Eukaryota; kingdom Fungi; phylum Ascomycota; class Sordariomycetes; order Hypocreales; family Nectriaceae; genus Fusarium; species Fusarium verrucosum. The sequence continues at coordinate 90,636 of JABFFJ010000057.1, forward strand.
CCGAGGTCAATTGGGATCCTGTGGACAAAACAGTCCTGGCAAACGAGCAGGTCGATGCCAATGGCTTCTCGTGGAGATCAGGCGTCAAGGTTGAGAAGCGAAAGCTCAAACAATGGTTCTTCCGCATCTCTGAGTTCCGTGAAGCCCTCCTTGAGGAGCTCGAGGCGCTTGCTAAGGATAACGCATGGCCCGAACGAGTTCTGGCTCAGCAAAAGAACTGGCTGGGCAAATCAACTGGCGCTTCAGTCAAGTTCCCTGTTCTAGCCATGGGTCATGATATTCATGCCGCGATCGAGGTATTCACCACTCGACCCGATACCCTTTTTGGTGTTCAGTATGTAGCGCTTGCAGCCAGTCATCCTATCGTAGCTAAGCTCGCGGCTTCGGATCCTGAACTGCAAGCCTTCATCGACACCATCCCCGGCTTGCCCGCCGATTCCAAGGTTGGCTACCTGTTGCCTCACTTGCGGGCTGTTAACCCGCTCGCCTACCATGAGGAGACACCCGATGCCACCAAAGTCTCGCTTCCTGTCTATGTTGCGCCATATGTCTTGGGCGATTACGGCGAGGGTGCTGTCATGGGTGTTCCTGGTCACGATCTGCGAGATAATGCGTTCTGGAAGGAACATCATTATGATGCGCCCGTTCGACATGTCCTCTCTGCTTCAGAAGATGAGTCAACGACAGCTATGAAGAACGAGCCCTTTGTCGAACATGGAGTCATGACTGAACATAGCGGTTCTTTCAAGGGGAAGCATTCAGCTGCTGCTGGAGAAGAGATTATCAAACTGCTTGAAAAGGCTGACCTTGCCAAGTCTGTTGAAAAGTGGCGCCTACGAGACTGGCTGATCAGTCGACAACGGTACTGGGGTACTCCTATTCCCATCGTTCACTGCGACTCTTGTGGCCCAGTGCCTGTACCGGACGAACAGCTTCCTGTAAAGCTTCCTGACGTGGACTGGGCAGTAACGCGAAACGGAAACCCCTTGGAGTCTTCTCCCGAGTTTGTCAATACGACTTGTCCAAAGTGTAATAGCCCAGCTCGGCGAGATACCGACACCATGGATACCTTTGTCGACTCAAGTTGGTACTATGCTCGCTTCGCTGATCCCCACAACAAGGAGCAGTTGTTCTCTCTTGAAGCTGGCAATACTCTTCCCGTCGATACCTATATTGGCGGCATTGAGCATGCTATTCTCCATCTACTATATGCCCGCTTCATCTTCAAATTCTTGGCCTCGACAGATCTACTTCCCCAGTATACTGAAGAAACCTACAAATCTGCCGAGCCATTCAAACGTCTTATCACTCAGGGTATGGTCCATGGTAGAACCTATATCGATCCTGACAATGGCCGCTTCCTAAAGCCTGACGAGGTTGACCTAACGGATCCTAATCAGCCCAAGGTGGTCTCTTCTGGCAAAACGGCCAATGTCTCCTTCGAGAAGATGTCCAAGTCAAAGTACAACGGAGTCGACCCCTCAGAGTTTATCTCCAAGTACGGCGCCGATGCTACTCGCGTCCACATGCTCTTCCAGGCTCCTGTTGGCGATGTGCTCAACTGGGATGAGGCCAAAATCTCTGGTGTCACCCGCTGGCTGCAGCGGCTGCACGATCAGATTACTTCCATTGCTACAGAGCCCGTGGAGGAAAAAACGTCTGCTCGAGATTATCTTGCTGCTAAGCACGAGAGCCTTGGTTCTGCATCAGCAGAGGAGCTTGCGCAGTGGGACGCTGAGGCGGCCATCTGGCGCCATCTCCAGCGCACCATTGCATCTGTCACAGCATCTTATGAGGAAGTCTACTCCCTCAATACTTTGGTATCAGATCTCATGATTCTGACCAATACCCTCGCCGAACATAGTATTGCTAGTCCCATCGTCAAGCGCGAGGCTGCCCAGGCCCTCATCTCCATGATTGCTCCCATCACGCCTGCATTCGCAGAGGAATGCTGGGCTCTTCTCAACCCTTCCGCTTCCTCTATCTTCCAGTCTTCCGGCTTCCCTGTCCCAGATGACTCCTTGGCCAAGCTCGTCCTCCCACGAATACAGTCTTGTGCCGTGCAGATCCACGGCAAGGTGCGCGGCGTGGTCAAGATCACACCTCCTCCAGCTGAGCTATCGGGTGATGAGTTACGAGACTGGATGGTTAAGGAGATCCTAGCGACCAAGGAGGGTGCTGCGCGTTTCTCTGAAGGACTGTATAATATACGCGCAGCTAAGAGGGTCATTCCGGTAAGAGGAGGAAAGACAATCAACTTTGTATTCAATTAATGTACGAGTATCTGTAGTATAAAGCGAAAATAGACAGAGAGTGATAGATCAGATGTGTATTATGATGATATAAAACAACGACAAGAGCAGGCGTGAGATATTTATTTGAAATTTTCCCACTTGGAAGATAGACACATTTTGTCTCTGTTCTCAGTAAATGGTGAATGAAGCATGATGCGTTGATATTCAGGTTAAATATCGTGGAGGTTTCGATATGATACTTCCCTTATATACTAGTTATATGCGGAGCCATCTCAATGAAGCGACAATAAGCTTTCAAATCGGAGACAACGTGGCCGAGTGGTTAAGGCGATGCCCTGCTATCTCTTCTGAGACATCATAGGCATTGTGTTCGCACGCGTAGGTTCGAATCCTGCCGTTGTCGATTATTTTTGCTTTTTTATTCTATCTCCTTCTCCGATTCTTCTAGTTTTGAACTTTTAAATCAGATCAAACGGCTTCCGATTTCTTTTTCCTTTCTTGTAGAATCAAGATGTGGGTCCTCCCGTTGTATGATTCGCTACTTCAATACCTACCTGGTGAAGGTATCATGAAGCAGGCGGTTATCCTGCCCAGGTACTCTCTGTATGCTTTGGTCTATAATGCAACAGTTTTGTCATGCTAGGAGCATATGGTAGAATCAGGTGGCCCCGCGACTACAGCACAGCAACACGAAGCCATGGTCGGAACCAAGATCCGGGCGCGTAAAATGTAAATCTGCATGATATGATATCGTTCTACTCCACGAAAGTGATATCCAGTCCATTCGGATAAAGTCGAGTCAGTTTTGTCCAGTCGTTGCTGTTTCTGTTATCGCCATATTCAGGCTGGACCAGTAACACAATGAACCCCTAGGGTTCATTAAAGGTGTATGAAACCGGATGTAATGCTCGGAGGTGATGCACAAATACATACACAAGGCTTGAATCGTATAACCAAATTCATCGAAATATACGACACTAATGGGTTTATTCGTTACACCAAGCAGCCCTACATGAGGTCAGCTTCTGTTGAAAGTAGTTACCTTTTGAGCCGTGACATTGCTTACCACCACCACTTGTTGTGTAATTTCCCAGATAGTTGGTAATGATCGGGAGGTGAAGCATAATAGACGTAACCACCCGTCAGGGAGGGTGATATTATTATTGTCATTGGCCCATTGGATCACGCGCAATATGCTGACTGTGATGAGGCTCATTCTCGATTCAAGTTGAGTCTTTCCAAGTGCAGCCGACTCTGTCTGTATGCCTCCTGTATCAATCTATATCCGCCTGCCCTATGGCGAAATGTATGGTTATACAATGTGGATGTTGTGCTGCATGATGTGTATCCTCTCATCTGATATAGATCCTGTGGTAAGGGTATCCAAAGAATAAATCAAAACACCGCCGCCAGAAACACCCAATGATGCGCCCTCAAGGGTCCATATGTAGCCTGATATAGTTACCGCCGTCTATCAAATCCAAGACAGTGCAATCACTGGTCCCGCTCCTCTCTTCGCTCTTCATCCAGTAACAGACGCTGGTTCTCGCGCTCACTAGACTTGGGCGTCTCTGATTCGCGATATAGGATGTAGTGCTGGACAATAAAGACTGTGTCGTAGATCATGGCAATGTTGCCAAGGGCAAACTTGACGGGGTTTCCAGTGATGCCGCTCCAGTCACGCTGCTGATAACTGTCAATAGCCTGCTGGCTGACACTCAGGACACCACCAGCAAGATCCAGTAAAATCTGAGAGATGCTCCAGCCCTCGGTGCTCTGGTTCTTGTAATTGGCGACAATCTGGGGCGTGTACTTGATCAATGTGACAATGAGTTTGACATAGCCAACGGCGTAGACAATATCGAGGGCAACCCAGTCATAGAGGGCGTCGTTTCCGGGAGAAGCAGCAACAATGACACATGTCAAGAGAACCCCGGCAATACAACCAGCTGATACCCCAAGAATGAATCGACTAGGTCGGTTTCCAGGATTCGGGGTGAACCCCCACAACGAAGGCGAGAGGTACTGTGAGGTTGTGATGATGGAGAGAAACAGTGCATGAATGGCAAAGGTGATGTCGTTGAACTGCACAGTAGACTCGAGGCCTTTGTGTCTAGCAGCATACTGAGCACGGATCTCTGGTGAGTAGTAGAAAGCTACATTTGAGCAAAAATATGCAGCGAAGCCTGAGACATGAGACGCGTATCATGGTCAGCAATGAAGATGAAGATGGAGTGGATGAAGTATGAACTAGGGTCGTATAGTAGCGGTAATCGGTCCAGGATGCCGGGACAGAGCCGCTAAGCCTGGGCTGAGGTGAGAGAGAAGAAGAGAGAGATAGAGGAGAGAGGGGTGTATATTTTGACATGGACTCGTACCATGCATGGTATGGTATGGCACGGCATGGCATGGCATTCTGGGCTCCACGGGGGGTCCGGGTATATCAAGGCAACGCGGTTGGGCACTCACCGAGGACGTTGATAAAGGGGAAATCGATGGTTGTGCCGCTGGTGGAGCGACGACGCCAGTTGAGCAAGGGCTGAGGATAGAAAGATGCACTCCAGGCGAGGAAATAGATCCAGCCAAAGATGGCTGAAAGGAAGGTGAGGAATCCAACTGCCATGGGTGATTATTGTCTTGACGTGTTATACGTCAAGGTTGAAGAGAGAGAGAGAAAGAAAGTGCTCGTGAATGAAAGTTGGTGATGGATCGTGTGACTGAGGAGGTGAGTACGGTACCTGAAATGAGGCCAAGCCATGGAAGCTGCTCATGTGTTCTGACGCCATCTCGGTACGTATTTCGTGACTTCCAATTTAAGACAACAAAGTGTTGTACTGCAGAATGTGGCTGACAGGTACCGATTGTGGCTGCATCATCCAATCAAAGATGATTGATTAATTAGATCTTCAAGAAGAAGAGGTGCTACTGTAAGTTCAAGATTGGATATTAATTAAACTCCCTTGATAGAGATCAATTGTATCGGAGAGAATAGGAAAGTGAAATGACAAAGACTCTTCAAGGTGTCGATGCTTCATCATGGTCGAAGCTTCATGTTACAACTCAACACCAACCACACGGTCAACATCCGAACAGATTTTGTTTCATTCAGCAAATACCACCAAGCACGATAACGAATTTTTCCAGAAACAAAAAGCAAGGACCCTAGCCCATAACTAAATCAAGAAAAAAACAGAAGCTTGAACCGCACTCCGTGCATCAACGGGAATTGTCCGAAGACGCCCTCGTCTTAAAGCAAGTGGATACTCATCCACGCCCCCTCGAGAGCTTGTTTTCTAGAACGTGTGTTTTTGATCTGAAGCTGCTGCTGCTGCTCACCTTGAAACCCTTGTCTCGGTGGCGGGCGGTGTGTACGAAATTGCAGAGCCGCAGCGTTTCGGCTGCAGCCGTATTAACCTTGAGATCACGCCAGGGAGGGAAAAGCACGCCAGATAAGGCGGCTCAACCAAGTGGACCGTGTCGATGATCGGAAGAGGCCGGACTAGTTATATATTAGAGAGGCATCCTCCTCGCGGGTTATTTTCTTGGGACTCATCGTCGTCGGATCGGTGCGATCGGAGCCGAAGTGGGCATCTTGATGAACTGGAATGGACGGTAACTTTGTTTTTTCTATGTATATTTTTTGCGCTACTGATTTCTGCATCTGTATGAACTTGTGGCTGCAGATTGGTTGCATGCCGTACTATTTCCGAGTCTCAGGGAATCAATGAGTGGTCTGGGAACCCACACGAGGTCGACTTATTCTGGGAAGAAAACATCAAACAATGGATCTCACAGGGGTTGAACATGACTGGGAATAGAGGCAGATGTACTGGACGACGACGGTGTTGAGCCTCCGCGTGCGGCAGCCCCTCTTTAATCAGACTTTACACTATCATGAGATTCAGATTCAAGATCAAGATACGTATTAAAGGTAATCTTTATATGTATCTACAGTACATGACCTTCTATCTTTGTCATGATAGCAACAACACTCACCTCTTTAACCACTGTACTCCGTAGATCAACCACTGTGAAGGCCGCCCAGCCCATCATCCATGCCTTCTAGAGGTTTAAAAAAAGGGGCCTCTTGTTCCCGATCCTAATCCTTGTTCAACTGTGGATTCAACAGTCGTTCCCTACGGGGCATCGCTCGGCACCGGGACGGTACTTGTCACACTATGCTCAGCTCATTGAATATCAGTCAATATCTATCTGTGGCTGTACATACCTACCGTCATGATAAACATCAAAATCCGTATTGTTTCCCAAGGCTGGCTGCACAACCTTTACTAACAGAGAGATCTACACCCGCTTATCCCCCTTTCGCCAATTCAGCTCAGAAGAGTAAAAAACAGCGCCCTCCGAGTCAGCTTACCCGAAATATCTGACAAGACAGACTCTGGAATCAATGATAAAAAAGTGACAATTCAATCTTTCGGTCAACATCTGTTGATGATTGCAGAACGGGCGTGTATCTAAGATTAGGTACATCTATCTAAATGCAGTTGCGTGGCCCAGAAAGTGACCTTTGTCTGTGCTGTAATCATCAGCCTTTCTGCATGTACCGTCCCGTCCCGATCCCTGTCATTCTTTATTTCCTGGGCCCTGGCGTCTCGTAAGTTCGTGCTAGGGGGGGCGTGTCCGTCTATCGGCCATGTCCACCAACACGACGTACGTCTAAATCAAGGTCAAATCTCTTGACTCACCTTGGGCTGTTTAATATATATATCAAGCTGTAGTCCGCTTTTTATTCGGTCCTCTTCTTCATCTAATCTCATCTCAGCAATAAACTATACAAGCTTATCAATCTTATCATTATCATCATACGACTCAAACCTCAAAGGTCGACAACTTACACCAACCAACCACTTACACCACTATATATATTGCGATACAAACAACCATCATGGCTGCTTCAGTCCAACAACAACCACAAGAACCTCACAAGACCGGCTTTCTCGACCTCCCAGTTGAGATTCGCCTGGAAATCTATGATCAACTCCTTCTCGCATCCCCATACACTCGATGTGGACGTCCATGTCCCGAACAAAAGGTCCACGCCTCTCTACTTCGCACCAACCGCCAGATCCACGATGAGGCTACAGATCTTCTCTACGGGTGCAACACATTCCTGTCTCATCCCACACTCCTCACCTCATTCCCCCGCCTCAGAAACTGGTACGGCCCTGTCAAGGAGTCCTCCATCATCCCCAGCATCCGCCGCTTTCACACCCAAGTCCGCCTCGACGTCGATCTCCCCTACAACTCTGATGCCGTGACAAAGGCATACAGTGGACTTGACGAACTCACAGTCGAAGTCGTTCAGTCCATGTTTCTAGGCGTCGGATACCGCAACTTGCGCATGTTTGAGGGTGTCCGGGGTGTCAAGAAGGTCAACATCATTGGCAGCACAACTGGCTTCGAGGACTACGTCGAGTGGCTCAAGATGTCCATGACGTGCGAACCTGGCGCCAATGTCCCCGAATTCGAACCCCAACAACAAGCAGGTTGGATTCAGCGACTGGCGACTGTCCACTATTAATGAAGCTGCTTCCAAAGCCTCATTTTCTGTCTTTTCTCACTCATTCGTTGAGCTCGCTTCAGTTTCTATGGATTTATTGTATTTGATGCAGCGGCGAACAAAAGCATAACGAATTTGATGAATCTGTTTGTTCAATTGGACTTTGGAGTTTTTGGTTATTTTATTCAACAGGCGTTGGAAAATGGATGGGGATTTGCTTTAGAGATTCCCAATACGCAATGAACAAGCGCATCAGACAAACCTTGGTATTAGTGGTACACTGTGCCTAATATAATTACTTTTACATTCAATTATTCTCATCTTTCATGTTAACAACAAGTGATAAAAACTTCTTCATTCTTAATGCGAACTGTGCCCATTCTATCAAAGGATGATAACACTGTGGAACAAACCTCTATCGATACTCGCTATGCCTGCAGGTTTCACTTGAGGCTCCATCAGACCATTCAATATGTAGCATGTGAATATGCTCAAAGTTTGATTGACGCGTCAGGATGCAACGAGTCCATCCTTTTTCAAGGCTCATGCTTGGTCCGTATCTTATCTCATTAGCATCAAGCTCGCAGGTTCTGATATCTCGTACTAGGGCGTGTACCTACAAACGTATAACCAGAACAACACATTCTTCTTCATGTGAAGTATTCTACTCTCATCATTCAATTGCCGTTGTGGATCTTGCCTCTCAACACCTCAATAGCAGAATATCTCTCTACTTACATGCTGCAGGTAGTTAGAGGCAAACTCACAACAAGGAACAATTTTATGGGATCAACCTCAATCGTTTCTAAGACCGAAGACTCTTATTACCTTGGATTTCACATTCATATCTCACTTGAAGCAGATACTTGATTCATGAACGTGCTCAATTTCTACAAAAGAACTCAAACAAGCTATAATAATAACAATAACACTAAACAGTAAAGAATAACAGTAATAATAACAGCTCCCATCATGCCCTTTAAATGCCCCAGAACGCCGAGTCTGATGCAAAAGTAGCAGACGCTCCCTCTCGCCCGCTCTGCCTGGGATGCAGATATCCATCCGGTGTATCTTTATCTCATGCCGCTTCTTCTTCTTCTTTTTTGTATCCCGTCTTCCAATTGTATCCCCGTTCTTTTGTCTTTGTCTTTCGCTCTAAATGAAACCCTAGATCCAAAAGAGAGATCTCTCTCGTCTCGCCAAGGTTTTTTGATCTTGTTCAAGGGTCTTGGTGTTGTTTGGATACAACATCTCCTCGGCTTTGCCCGGCAATTGTATGCGGGCGGGTCATGCTCCGGACAATGAAGCCCGATCATGGGCCGTTTTGAGAGCGTAATAGCCGAGAAGTCACCAGACAATTGCCTTTATCAATCCTGCATCCTCATTTGACCTCCATTAAATAACCTCAACTCATCTTTCTCGGTCATTTATCATTTTTCTCATCGATTTACTGGCCACCACCGCCCATGATCTTGGGCAACGATCGCCACCCCTTCTCGTTGGGAAGCTTGACCTTGCCAAAGTCCTCATCGAGATCAAGGATCACCTTGAGAGCGTTGCGGCTGCGGCCATAGGGGCTGGTGTCCAGGCTGCCCTTGACCGTCGACAGCGCATCCGACACTCCTGTGGGGATCTTTTCCTTCTGAGTACCAGGCATTGGCAAAAGAGTCTGGAGGACTTCGTACGCGGCCAGGGTGAAACCGAATTGAGGAGATGATCTGAAGATACGCGCGGGACCGCCCTTGAAGAAGGCAGTGAAACCCTCCTCCTTCCAGATGGTTTGGGCGGCGTGTCGCAGACCGTTGTATGACGCCTCGCCCTTGCGGGCTTCGACTTGAAGTCGGGTCTTGATAACGTCGCAGGGCGTCGTCAAGTAGGCGGCGGGCATACCGGCGATGGCACCAGCAGTCAGTAGTTGCAAAACGCCCAGCTTGTTGGTCGCGGACTCGCCGAAGAAATCCTTCTTGAGATGGCTGTAGGTAGGGAAGTAGATGGCCGAGAAGGGAACGTCACGGAGCAGACACGCCGAAGCACCCTTGTACAGTCCGACGAGACCCAGGTTGCGCACAATCCACATGGCCGATCGCTTCGGTGTTCCTTCGACTGTCTTGGCGACCTCGCCCTGGACTTGGAGACGAATCTTGACGATCTCGAGGGGGTTGGTAAAGACCTGTAGCATGCTGGTCAGCCGCGTTTTATCAAAGCACGTCTTTAGGGAAAACTTACAACTTGGCAGGCACCAGCAGAACCACCAGAAATCATCTCGGACAAGACTGTGATGTTGCCGTTCTTGTCGGTGAAATATTTTCGGGCAAGATCGTTGACCGTCAGCTTGATGGCCTTCTCGGGAGCGACACCGACCAGCTGGGGTAACACGCCAGAGTAAAGACCACGGAAACCCTCGTTACGGATGACCTTCTGGAAGCAATCGATCGAGTTCTTGTAGAGGCGCTGACCGGGTTGGGCGCCTCGCTGGTTCTGCAATCGCGTCTTGACCAAATCAATGGGATACACCATGAAGGCACCAAAGGCACCAGCAACACTTCCGAGGGCAAAGTTGTAACCAGAAGTCAGAACGCCCATCAGGATACCTCCACCGGCAACCTTGGCCTTGGTGGCCTCAACCGCGTCGTAAATGGGGTTGCGCCATGAGGGATCGAGGACCTTGGCGAAATCGGAGAGTCCCAGGCGGCCAGAAGGCTCATCGAGACCAGCAAAGTGGAAAAGAATGTCGGCTTCCATGGGAGTGAAGAGAGAGAAGCGGGTGAGCTTGGCGGCCTCGTTCAAGAACTCGGGACGAGTAATCTTGCCATCTTTGCTCTGGTCAATGGCGCGGCGCAAGATGAGCTCGACAAGATCCATGCCACCAATGACGTTCTGGAAAGCACGCACATTGGCGTACGAGATCTTGGAACCAATGGAGAGGTTGACCAGAGTGTGCAGATTGTCGAGAATGTGCTCAGACAGCTTGTGACGGGCAGTCTCGACAATGATGCGCTCAAACTCCTCACCACTAATGAAACCATCGCCATCCTTATCAAGCTGGTGGAAGGCCTGTCGGATGCGCTCGCCCTGGAGACCGCGCAGCATCTGGCAGAACTGAGGATAGTCAAGAGGGTGACGGTGCTTCTTGTTGCCAATGTAAATCTTGGCCCAGTCGGAGTCCCAGTCGAAGGTTAGGTTTTCGGGGCCCTTGTTGAGCTCGTACAGGGTGCGGAAATCGTCATACTTGACAGAGCCAGTGCGCTCAACGTCGAAGAGACGGAAAGCGATCTGATATTCGGCATCGGGCTTGTTGAGGAGGTGCTCGAAGATTCCCCAGTCAGCCAGACTCACTTTTCCCTTGCCATTGACGTCGGCGATGCTGAAAAGAATGGAGTATTGGTCTCGAGAGATCTTGTGCTGTTTGGATGTTGTCAGTAAAGTCCTTGTAAGTATCCAAGCTTGGGGGCAGCTTGGCTTGAAAAAGGAGTGTGTGACTCACGTAATCCTCACCCTCAGGCGCAACAGCGTCAATGAACTCCTCTGGTCCAAGGTAAAGCTCTCCTGTTTCGGAGTCCTTGACAGCATGCTTGGTGAAGCGCGCCTTGGTGTGGGCAGCAAGCTGCTCGGGTTCGTGCGTCCCAATGACGGCCTCCTTGACGGCCTCCTTGGCCACAGCAAGCTTGGACATTGTATATCGTAGTCGATCGGAGGGGTAAAAATAGGCTTTCGAAGAATAAAGGGTCGATTTTATAGCAATTGAGGTTTCGAAATTAATAGGCCGATACCCAGCAGGTCAAAAACTGGAGTTTTTGAGGTGACTCAGAGACGGTAGAATCGCAAGGTGCGCAGAGCAGGTAGTCCGACAACGGCAGCAGACGACAAATTTCTCTAGAGCAACGCAAACAGCAGAAGCTAACAGGGGGGACAAAGAAGGACAAAGGAGATAGTTTCCCTCGAACAATCGAAGTCAGCGGCAGGGGGAGAGAATGTCGGAGACGTATCGATGTAGCGAAAGGGAAGTAGAATGAAGAGAAGCAGAGGCTGAAGGGGAGAGCGAAATGCGTCAATTGGGGAATTTCGAGATGGAGCGAAAGATGAGATAAATTTGTTATGTTCAATCAATGGATGGACCAGGCAGGCCGGTGGTTGGTCCGGGCGGGGGGTGCGCTGTAGTGGGTGTGTCGGCGTCTGCGTCTGCGCCTGCCACGAGGGCTGAGGTACGTGGATGTAAGTATATCTTGGTACTGTGTGCAGCTCCTGTCAACAAAGGTGCACTAACCGCTGGTTAATTATCGTTATTGCTTCTTCCACTGAAACCAGATGAGTTAACTGCATGCGCACCCTCTGTAGGAAAGGGAGAGACGTGGGGCTTTGGCGGTCTGAATTCCGGACCAGCGGACAGTAACAAGTCGGACCGCTCCAAGCGCGCTCTCGTTTCTTTGTCTTTTCAACTACAAAGGAATTAACATCAGAGGGTTCGCGGCAGTCTCCCTTTTTACAATCGTCATCTAAGGGCACGTTACAGTACCACAAGAACAAAGGAGGTCATCAGCATCAGTCATTGAGCTGTGCCCAGTTTCAGTAAAGATAGAGCCCAGATCGAGGGTACAGTACCTAAAGATACATCTTCCTGTGCGCATGGACGTACAGGTCCAATGGATCTGATCTGTGGACCCCTTTCCAGTTGGCGCATGCTGAGCACCACCTCCTGGGAAAGGTCCTTGGCGATGGAAGCTAAATAGCAGTACCTGGAGAGTTGAGCCTCAAAACGAACACACGATTCGATATCACATCGGTCATGCCTCTCAGATTCATACAACAGACAGAAAATTGCTTAGAGACTCAACATCAACCGAATTCAAAGGCCTTCCATCGAATATACACATTCCATCAGAAAGCCGTTTCTCTTCCGCAACACCGGGAATGCTCCCTCCCCGATCCCGGGGTGGCATATCATTGTGGAGATGGACCCCAGGACTGACCCGCCTAGCCGGAGTTCGGAGGAGCGCCAACTGCTCGATTTAGCAGCGCCCATACTGTTCATTTGCTGGCGACTTGAAGCACGAGAATCTCACATGCTGTGGCCAGCGACGACAGAGGGAAAAGACGGTAAATCGTTAGGTATCCTGGAAATTGTTTCAGTAGCCGGGACTCAAGTCTACATGACTTATCCTCCAGGCCGGAGTGATTCAAGGTCCTTCATCTATCTTTCCGGTTTCCTCAGCCTTCTCCGACGCACGAGTATGGAGCGTTCCCCATGTCTTTGAGCATCCTCGAGAAGCTGTATGTACTTACGTACAATCGCGGTTCCGCTGGACCGTAGCGCAATCTACTATACTGCAGGTAATGTATATTCTTCAGTGTGGAGTTACCAACGTTGATCCCCCGGCAAGTGTTTTGTTCACCTGCTCTCACCTTGAACACGATATCCCGTGCCCCAGGTTCGGAGTCGCGGAGGGTTTGACCGCGCTTGCGACAGCGAAAAATATCCATATTTCCAGAAAAAATCCCCTATTTTTTTAGACGTCACACGGTTTCGATAGATTCACTAGTGCTGCCTTGGGACCTGGTCATTTCATAAGTAGGGGTCTCGCCCAGGTCACGAGCGCGGCTCGATGCTGTCCTTTGACCGATTTCAGCCAAGGTGAAAATCGAAACAAGGCGATTTTATCACGATCTTCTCCATCTTGCTGACCCTCCCTTTCTCCATTCCCAGATACAACCTTATTAACGTGATCCTCGGTACAAGGAACACCAACCAACTTTGCTGGCGCGCCTATCACAACAGCTGCTACCTACCGCTCTCTCACTCTGGCTTGCCCTGGATCTCTCTTGTGGGGAGTTCATTCAACCAGGTACTTGCATCTACTTCTCACAATGCCTTGTACTACCCATCCATACGGAAGCCCGAATACCGGAAATTCCCGGTCAGCATACATAGAGTAACTTTCCCCTGGCTCTGCCGCGACTAACCAAACGCCCTTACGCCTCGTTCTCCCTATCCCCTGTTTTGTTTTCCTTTTAGTGGACGCTCGTGCCCAGCCAAGGAGAATACTCCGTGGGGAAAAGTCGGGGTTTTTAAGTTAAGGGTCGGGGTAAGCTCGCTTTTTATCGAAATTTCATCTTGATGGGGTAAATTACCTTCAGATATTTGTGGTTTTGATCTCAACCTTGTTTTCTTTTTAGATCTATGAGATCAAGTCACTGATATGTCAATGACACCTGATCTCGGGGACACCTGCGAGATGGGCATGTGCCGCAGATGGAAAAAGCAACGTTTTTCCACCCCAATTTATCCGAGAAAACCGGTAAGTCCAGACTACGACACTCACAGGTTGCATAAAATATCCCTTTACTTTGCTCTGATGTTTGGATCGGGTTTCAACACCGACCAGCTCAAAAGACCATTCGGCCGGGAGCTAAATCCTAAGTTTACTTAAATAATGTCAACCGTTTACCGGCATCTGTTCATCGAAACAGTATAGTCAAACTTGTCCATTTCGATACTCCCAGACAAGGTTGTATAACTGCAGCCTTTACACATATTACCTATGTAGTATGAATCTCAAAAGAACATCATCATCACCAGTAACAAGTATTTAAACAAGAGAATTGAGGATTAGATATCATACACGCGTCCAGAGCCTCTACTAGTCTATATGCTACTGTAAATGCAAACTGGGCGCCTATGGGGTTGCCTGTGATGATGACGGTGGTGAGGATGGCTAATCATATGTAGGCAGTGGCTACATCTTTTTGGTGATCCCATCTCACTTCCTCTGTTCTATCGTCGACTCCTCTGTCTGCTTGGAGTCGTGAGCCAGCCACCACTCAAAAATCAAGCCTCACCCCACGGTCCCTGAACAATCATCCATACGCCTCCATCCCTAACCCGTGGTCCATATCCCACTACAGTTACATATATGCTCTCGCACATATGCAAGTTGGTAGTGGGGAAACCCGTTCCCGCAACGCCGAATTCCGAAGATGATGTATTAAACCAGCCAAATAGGCAATAAAAAGATGATATAAACGCAGTCGCACAGTCGTGATATTCGTAAGAGTCATCCAGAGTCGTTATACAGTATTTGTCCCCTTCCCCTCCACTGCTTATCCCTCCCTTGCAGACTCGAGAGTCTGGGGTTGAGACACCGTCAGCGGCAGGGAAGAGGAGTCCAGGTGGGTAGCGTGTGGGGAGTGTTGCTGCTCCCAGTAATTATTGTTGTGGTTGTGCCCAGCCCCGGCCAGGTATTAGTAAAGAGTTGATGTCAAAAAGAACCACCGTCTTCGAGAACGAGATTAGGGCAAAAAAGACCTGGCCAAAAACGAAAACGCCGTAACTTGTGTCGAGACAAAGCTTGAGGTCGGGAATTAGGGCTTGTCCGGGGTTGGTCGCCGCTTCAATCCCGGTCCGGTTGTGAGATGCTGATGCTGGAGGCATCCCGGGCCGGCAAAGTCGCGACTCAACGACAGCAAGACAAAGCACAACAATCAACGGTGTGATATGCCGCAACATTCAGCACCGGGCTGAAGATTGATATGGCAAGGTTCTGTACTGACGCCATGAGATAGAGATGACAAATCTCAACCCTATGCCAACCGACTGATCGAGCTTCTTAACCCTCGATGGGAATAAGCTGGGGTTGAGTAATCGACACCTCAGCGCTGTCTTCACGGTAGGCATGGAGGTCTCGGCGGACGGGACGTAGCTGATGAGGAAGAGTGAATCCGGCATCGAGCGCCTCCTGCACCAACACAGATGCTCCCTTGTACCGACGGTCTGTATACTTCTCGAATACGGCGGCATGGTGTTGGTCTGGGCGGTCACAACACTCAATCATCATGGTAACCAAATTCTTCAACTGACTCCAGGTATAACCCGAGTAGTGGACATGCTGCTTAGTCTATATCTTCTGTTAGCTTCGGCAATACAGACAGTAGAGCCGTGGTTTGAACTTACCCAGTCACCCTTCTTGAGAATGAGTCGAGAAAGACAGTGCGCACCCGCAGCGAGGAAGCTGGGGGGCGAGGCCACGAATCGCTCGTCCATGATGGTCAACTCAAGGAAGTACTTGGCGAGAGTTCGAGTTTCAAGATCATAGTCGTCAGCCTTGCTAACGCGTCGCAAGAAACTCATGGGCCCAGGCCAACCCAGCTCGAAGCTCAGCATACTAAGCATGAAACGCTCTGCCTTGAGAACTTCGTCGGCTGTGTACCCGTTGTCGACCATGTAGACGATCTCTCCCAGAGAAGGACAGTTAATCTCTTCGTACTTGGAGGCTACAAAGATTGCGGTAGCGCCAACGAGTTGGAGCTTGCCAATGGAGACGATCTTTTGAGAGAGAAAGCGGTCGATGTAGTTGACTGTCAGGAAGAGTGTCTCTGGCAAGAGACCAAATCGGTTGTGCACCTGCACCAGCCAGTCCATCAGGACTGCTCGCATTGACCATTGAATCTCGGTCTGGTTATCCATGTAATGCGCGTTAGGAAGCATCTTGATCTGTAAAGCGTTGTTAGCATGATAGTCAGAGTATGGAGGAAATTCCCCATACCTCAAGTTCCCGCATGTATTCAAAAATCTCGTCACCATACTCGGCAACCATGCTGACATCCCAAAGCTCCTCTTCGACCTCGTCCCGAGTGCGTGTGCGCTCCACCTCTTCACGGGCGTCCTCGAGTTCACGCTGAACGCGAGCTGTTACGCGAGGTAGTTGGACAATTTCTGTGGCACCCCCTACAGTCATATCCCGAGAGCGAACTGAATGGGCTGTTGTGTATGCTTGATCTTGGTCATCAAAGTCCTCGTCGTCTGCCTCTTCCCAACATTCCTCGGGCTCTGACATAGCAGGAATGCGGCCATCGTAGGAGACAGGAACGATGGGCTCCTCCTCTTTTATTTCAGGCAACTTGATGGCTGGCTCGGGGTACTCCTCCTGCTGGAGTATGTCCAGATCGACACCAGTTTCAATGGGGAGATACAAAGAATCAAGGTAGGCAGCGTGGTCATAGGGATAATCAGCCTCCTGCGCGGGCATCGCAGGGGGGTTGGAGGCTTTGTAGCCCAACTCGGCATCCTGCTTGGGCACGATCTTTTCAAGCTGCTTGCTCTGGGTACGACGGATACTGGCTTGTTGTTGTTGGGGCTTGAGTTGAGGTTGGCTCTTGTGGTGTCGAGGCTGAAGAGCAGGGGCATTCTGCGTTGAAGGGGCAGGAGCCTTGGTGACAATCTGGGTATCCTTCCTGACATATGTCTCTTGAGCACTGCTACGTGATATCTTCTTATTCGCGTCAGAGTTCTTGTTTTCGAGGGCTGTTCGTGACGAGGCGATGTTGGGTAATCTTTGAGCAGGGCGAGAGAAGGCATCTTTGGTATAGGCAACGTTCTCCTTGTTCAAAGGCGCGCCACCGTGGTTGTTGTTGTTGCTGTTGACGCCATTAGAGGCAAAGACCTTGATCGATTTGCCCTTGTCTTGTGCCTGTCCAGCCTGTTTGCTAACGTTGGTCATATCACCGAAGGCTGCTCGCTTCGCTGGGCCACGGAACCCAGCCGTTGTGGTGGTGTTTGTCATGGTGGCCAGATTTTGTGAGGATTTCTTTCGTTGTTGAAGATGTGGTGCGTTTTCTGCGCCGCGCGGTCGAAAAGGCTACAGAATACGATGTTAGCTCATGGTTCTGTAACGGGTACTGGCATGCATTGGCATGCAAGGGAGAGGTGGCTGTCAGGGCACGACAGCAGCTTGCTAGGGAAGGGAGAGGTGGGAAATGGCGTACCCTAGCGTCCATACTGACGGTCAAAATTGGAGATTGCGTCGGTGAGCGAGGGAGTTGGATTTGAATTTGGTAGGAACGCGATTAAAGTCGATGCTGGTTGGTGGTGAAAATCGCGTACAAATGCTCAAAGGATGTTTGTGGTGGTCGATGTTGGCGCGTTGATTTATCATGTAAGATGCAGCAGTTGCATTTGCAGTTGCAGCTGGCAGTCGACGGGTGGCTTGCAGTGTTGGGGGTGGGTAGTCTTGACTCCTCCCCTTAATTTTTGATAACGATTTTGGCGCAAAATGCTATTTCAGGCCGTCTCGAACAGTAAGTTCCTGGTTGATGAGGAAAAAGTGCAGTGAAGCCTGGTGAACAAGACGTGTTTATATTGTTGTTGTTTTTGTTTCCCGGTAGAAACAACAGAGGCAGCAGTGGGCAGTGGGTAGCTTTAGGCTGGTGGGTGTTCGTGGGATCAGGGGCCTGGGCGTGCAGGGGGCATTGAACTGGGAGATTAGCCCTGGTAGAACTGAGCTGATGCTTGCTATGCTGTCGCGATCAACAACCTGGTGATGGAAGCGAGCCACCAAAGTTTGATGGAGGTTTTAAAGGCTCTGGCTGTTGGTCAGTTAGAAAGGAGAAGAGAGAAAATGGAAATGGGAAGGGTACAAAACAAAGACAGATGAGAATGCGGCGATGATGGAATAATAAAGGTACTTCCGAAGAGCTTGTCGTATACCCATTGACATCCTGTTGGTAGCTGTGCAACCGGCAACGGGGACTACGACAACGGTGGTAGAAGCTTCATGCCTTGTCGGTGCTCGCTAGAATCTGTGGCTTGATTGGGGAGATGGCCCCTGTTTGACCCACTTATGTGAGATTCCCGTCTGTTTGTTTGTTTACCAATGCTGCTAACTAACTCTCAGGCACGACATTCTTTTTTGCTCTCTAGTGCAAGGAGAACAAGCTCACTAAGCTTGGTGAGGGATGGTGCACGGGCCGCTCCATGGTCATGACCTGCTTTGTCTGTGTCGTCACGGCGATGATGTTTTTTTGAGCGCTATGCCTATCTTGGCGGGGAAAACCTTATCTCAGTTGGTTGGCAAAAAATAGACACACCACGCCATGCTGACAAAAGAATCAGCATTTTGATAGGCTATTTGAGAGGGGAAAGTGATGACTATTTCTGTCATTGATGTGCTATTTTTGTATCTCAATGTGCCTTTTATTTTGCAGTTTAGCAGTCGCGTCTCACATCAACGACACTTTAAGACGTTGACGTCGTTTATGAGATATTCAAGACAATTTAAAGAGAGAAGATAGCTATGGACTATACAAATTAATATACTCAATCTATTTATCTATGTTTGACGCGTATTTGAATCGTATGCCTTCTACAATTCGGCATTGTTTACATGAATTGCTTATCCATCTTCGCCGCGTCTTATCAATCGGCTCAAATCTACGAACCCGGCACGATCTCACGTGACCTGGATCGCACGTAAACTCAACGGCATCTCTTGAACCCTCAATATATTCCAAGAATAAGATTGTTGCTCAGACCGTGTCGCGAATTGAATTAATGGGGAAATTGACATTCGCCGTTCTTTCCGAGGCCGCTGAGACAGTTTGTTGGATTGCGCTGCCGCCAAGCTGTCTCCCATCACCGAAATACACTCGTTGTGTGCAGACGAAAAGGATCAGGAATTGCGCTCAATTATCGCATTGGGGCTCTTCAACGGAGTCAATCGCATGAAAACAACATGCAACTAACGTCATTATGCTATATCAACTCTCTTATTCATAATTCAAGTATTAAATATTGGAAATAAGCAATAACAGAGAAATAACTCGAACTGCACCAAGTTCCGTGCCTGTTTTACTGTCATGCGATGCCTCCATCATCGCCCCTCACAAGCAAGACAGCCCGCCACGCAAGCTGCACTAAGACCAATTCCACGCCACCATTTCTTACCTCTTGAACTATATAATATTGCAGCATCATCATCATCATTGTGCGACAATATCCTGGCGATGACGAAGTGTCCCGATTCCAAGCTTGTGGTCATGAGCGACTGTAGTCGTTGCGATCAAAGCTTACCAACCCGTAATGATCAGGGTCACTAAAACCCAACATTAAAACCCCTTCTCTACCAATGGCATAGACAGTCTAAGCTCATATTGAAAAAGGCTGATCAAACCCAAAAAGAGTGAACTCAAAAAAATTGCGATGGCTTAATTATGAATTTTGCGACTTTTTGTCGCATCCAACCCTGGAGCACCAAAGTGGCGATTTCCAAGGCCCTTGATGGCCAAATACTGGTTTAATCGTGATGCTTGAACTTTCAGTGTTCTCTCTTGTACCAGCATATTAGATCCCTTTTATCTAATTGAATCTAAGTCTGGTCGCGACATGGTCGCATCCCGACTTTGCGCAACCTTTTTCGCATCAAACTGTCATTTTGTGCGACAGAATTCGCACGGGATCCAACGGGTGCAAATAGCGGCTAACTCATTGGATGCATGAAATCTAGCGACCGCCACATGCCAGAGAAACGAGTTAGATGCGCCGTGACAAGAGATGAGGGAATAGATATAGAAGCATAATCTATTGGGCGCAATTCAACCTAAACGTATGATGAATTACTGCCAAAACATGTACATGTAAATGTTGGTATAAATGCCGAATCTCGTTACATTCTTGACAGACGAAATGGACGGCAGATGGGCAAGGGTATCAAAGTCACAGATACAGATACATACATACACCGTATCTTCTGTGCGCCGCGCCCCGGGACATGCCATTGATGGACGGATCAGATCGCAGACAGACCCTGTCGTCACGATATTGAAGTTACTCGCTTGTTAAAGATAGTCCCAGCCTAAACGCTGACGGAGTCTCATGGAAGACAATCCAAGAGACATTTGGAGATGAGGCGACCAGACCATCCATCCCGCCGCTCGAAGCTGGGTTGGTCTAGGCTGGGCTGCGACGAGCGCTGATTCGATCGATGGAGCCTTTCCCTTGTCGCATCTTGTTTTTTTTTGTTGTTGTCGACCACGACCACCTAAATTTTGCGCCAGCGCATCCAGACGTGGATAATGCAGGGCGGGGCGGTGACAGCGTGCGCGCAAGCGTCATGCTTGAGGGACGATGGGCGCATCGCATGCTTTGCTCCCAATGTAACGCTGTGCATATACAGATATGATATTGAAGGCATTGATTTTGGGTCAGCGAATTCGCTGCGATATCTGTCAAGGGGCGCGCAGTTTGGTATTCGGTTTGCGACGGAGAAACTATGCAAGAAGCAATGCGAAGAGGTATCACCCAGCGCATTGCATTGCGCATCCATCTCTGAATCGCATCTTGTGGCAAGGGTCTGCTTGGCCCCATCCAGGATATGCACGGTACGGACTAGTCAGTCACGGGTCCTTGGGGTCCTCGATACATATGTATGCATGGTCTGGTCTGTTGATGGCATGCTCTTTGGTGTTTGGGCTATTGTAAGGGTCCACGAGTTTGATATACAGTTTAATAGACGAGACGGGAAGAAAGAGGAGCATCAAACAACACATCCAAGTCGAATCGGATCTGTCTCTGTCAGATCAGAAGAGAGTGCAGTTGGGTCTGTGGTGTTGCTATAATCACAGTGAAATGGATCCATGGCATCCATGGCACCATCATCCACATCCACAGCTACCTCCACGTTCACATTCACGTTCGTTCACGCTGTGCTGTGCGCGTTGTTATTATGCTCTGGATGGCTCTCATGCTGAAACAAAACAAGCCGCCCCCAACGTGTGTCCAAGGTCCAATCCAATATGCCATTCCTCGTGCGTGCGTCGCGAGCGAATCGCTGCGACCGCTGCCTGAACGGTTCAAGATGATGAAACCCCAGCCGAGGGAAATGGATCGCCCGGGTCCAGGCGCCGAACGAGGGTTATCATGACACAGACAATTGGCTGTTCGTGTTGGAACTTGGCGGGGGAAGTGAACCGCAAGTCAGTCAGTCTGGCGCATTCGCATTCTTGAGAGCCCTCTCTGTTCAGTGCGAATGACGAATTCGCTTCTATTTCGAGCGCTTTGGAACTTTGGACGTATGCGCCTGGCACAAGAGGCTAACTAGGCCCTTGACGCTTGGGGTTTTATTGTCTCGGAATCATTCGCAAACTAAGCGCATCATCCCTCGGAGTGGTCAATCTCAACCATCATCATCATGGGAGCGCAAGACAAGAATGAGCTGGCGCAATTTGATCCTTTGGTCGCAGATTTGCGGTCAACGGCATAAAGCGGCGCTAGATAGTATTATTATCTGTTATTAAGATCAAAGGCGCATTTACTTGATCCTTTGCCGTTTGATGAGAAACCAGCAGGGTAGTGTACTAAGGTAGTGGTCAAAAATACTGGAACATCAAGGTGTCATAATCAATATCGCCACAAAGGGGTGTCACTCAATGTCAGAATTTCAAGGCACAACACACGCAATCTCCATACGAATTCTTACCATGCAGTACAGTACAGATAGTCAAGAGCTTGACAGGTCTAACAATGCCCATCATCCCCTTTCGAGCCCTTGGAATTCCTCGTTAACGGTGACCAAATCTCGAATCTTAGTTACCGTGTGCCAAGCTTATTTTGACACATGATCAGCCTAGACAGGTCCCCCGTCTACCATGACACTCAGCTCAGTGCGTGGCTGTTATGATCTGTTGCAACCACCACCAACTCAGACAAACATCTCTGAGCCGTTGAGTCGAGAGCTCTCCGCTTTCTTTCTCAATGTGCGCTCGTCAAGATCGAGCTTCCTCTCTGTGTCTGCTGCCCTAGATATCCCTAGAGCCACAATTGGGTCGTCAAACCGTGGAGTCGCTAGCCCTATATCCAGAGAGATCCATTGAATCATGGCCGACAACTTGCGCCAGAGTTTAACATCCGTTACAACCCCCGACTGAGGTCGCACCGAACCCTGGACAAGATTTGTACGTTCCTATTGGAGCGCGGAGAAGGAATTCAAAGTGTGCGTGTGCGTTCGATATGTAACTAACTAGCAGCAGCTCAACAAGCGATTTCGCTGAGGAGTAGGAGCATATTCTAATCTATGTACAGTATGACCGGCCATGCGCAGACAGTACCGTACAAGTTTAGTCACTCATCAATCAAGCAAGCTAGCAGTGGTTGTTGTTGTTTGTTGTCTCCTCTTCCTGGACTGACCACACCACATTTGGATTGGAGGTGAGGGTCGTCAACAATCACAGACTCACACGAGGCCACCGACAAGTGTCAGAGACACCGGATCGAGAGGGGCTGGGCTTGGGGATTCTTTTTCCATTGGGGGCGCGGCCACGGATTGTTGGTCGCGCGCCTAGCCCACCTAGGGTCACCTTTTTGAGCAATCGACATGTAGCTAGTTAGTAGCTGATGGATCGCAAGTGGCCGATGAGAGTTCAGAGATGCTGTACTGTACTTTGAGGTAAAAAGAGTGGATGGCCAGCAAAGAGATCTTCGGGAGGGAAAGGAAAGGAACCTACCTATCCAACAAGACAAGACAAGCCAAGCCAGGGTCCGCTGAAATGTGCATACATACGAACAGACCCATCGACTGCCTGTCAGTCAGTCAGTCATGGTGCCCGGCGGTATGGAGCCAATATTCATATGGAATCGACATCTTCAGCGACAACTTCAAGGACAAGAGTAGACCAGGCGCATTGCTTCTGCGGTGCTCCTCGACCTGTTCCTGAACCTTATGGCCCAAAGTTACATCTTGCGACAGCCCTGAGCAAGATATGGGCCATCTCAGAGGCTCACCACCACCGTATAAAGTATGCGCCTTGTTTTGCTGCTGGGGATCGGCATCTGGCTGCCCAGGTCCTTGTAAGCTATGCTTATAATTGGCTCGCACGAGTTTCAAAGTACATAGTGAGGAGTCGCAGAAGAGATTCAGATGTAGTGTTTATATTGTATTTGTCTTGTCAAACGAGATACTGTAGTGCATTTGCATTGCGCGCAAAAAGATACTGATCCATTTGCGCTGCGCATCCAATCCATCCATTTGCACTGCCGCATCCGCTTTTCTAGGTTCGTTCGCGCGAGGGGAGTCGAGAATGCGCCCTCTTTTCCCCTGAAGTAGGTACATTAAGGCACAACCAAAAGTAAAAGGCAGAGTTATTCTAAGCATTCGACTACCTGACTAACTAAATATTCATATCATTTACCACATTAATACCGAGATTAGAGGCACGTCATACCAATTCCTTGTATAGATAGATGCTCGGGTTCATCGGCGAGGTACCACAATGGGACCTATGGGCCCGGTCGTGATGATAATGGATTCAGTTCAGGGCAATCCATCCAACCAGCCCTGGCCCAATCTCAGCGCAAGCCCCTCCCCAAACTCGGGCCCAGACGCTGTAATTACAGGTTGAGGGACGCTATCCAGGGCCTTCCCCAGTGGTCTGGTGGCCTAATTTCCAGGCCTCCTTAACGCTGAGCTCCCTAATTGAGGGGACTCCCGTCGTGTTAGTGACCCCAATCAATGGATGGAACAACCTCTTTCTCTCGACTCGCCTGGCTCCTCTTTTCCTCATGCACATCCTCTTGCCGACTCTTCAACGCCGCCACAACCATCCCAACACGGATCAAGACCTCTCTGGTAAGTCCCATCGCCTTTGTTATCATGCGCGATCCCCATCGAGACCCAATCTTGAGGCCCCGATTCCCCCCTCTTCCATCCCGAGTCCCCAAGTACATGGCCACTCTGCTTCATCCGTCGTCCCCGTACCAAGAAGCGCCAGACAGGACTGCCCCGTCACTCAACCTGCCCATTCTCTACTCAAGGGACACTCCTCATCGCCATCTCAGCACTTCCCCAGGTCATACAACCATTTATCAGTTGCTAATCCTCTTCGAAATAAACAGCACATCCCTCTCTCTACCGTCGCTGTCGTTCCAACGAAAACCATCCACCGTCCATCGTCATCATACGCACCGCAAGTCAAGCCCTGAGACCACACAGACACACACGCACACACAAGACTCGGCGCTTACCGCCCGCGACTTGGATGTTGATTGTTCTCTGATTCTTCATCTGCATGTCGATATCGCTTCTATACTTTGACGACGTCGTCTCTGCTTTTCTGGTCATTGACCGCCGCATATAGTATTGAGCGTACTGTTGAGCGATCTTGCCGTGAACAGGGCCGGGCCCAGTCTATCCCAGGCAAAGCCCGCAACCACCGCACCCAACCTCATCAACCCAACTCTATCCTTCAATTCTACCACGTCCATATCCATCGACACAATACATGCTCCCTGAACCTCGCACAATGACCTCCATGTCGCCTCTCAACACCGCTGTCGGTGCTTCGGGAGCGTCCTCGAACGGTGGCAGTGTCTCGCCCCAACAGACATCACCACCCAAGAACGTCGCATTTGAGCTAATGTTTCTCGAATCCCCCCATTGCCGTGCGCGCTTGCCGATGCGAGTGCAAATATACCCTCATGATACTACCGACTCGATTGTCACTACCGTAAAGAACTTTTATGGTCTGTACTCGGGTCCGACCGGGTCAAAGGGAGTCAGTTTCGAAGACGAGCACGGAAACACTCTCATTGCTCGATATGAGAACTTCCGTAACAATATGGTAGTATACGTCAGGGTGATAGAGGAGCCCCCGGCGAATGCAACTGCATACCCTCCTCATCCGTACCATCACACATCGGTCGGCGCCCACCCTTATTATAGCGACAATGGATACCCTGCCCCTCAGGCCCAGCGCTTCCCCCAGGAGATGTCCAGACCCAGCTCTCGGACATCACGGAGGCGAAGCCCTTCTCCCAACACTGCTCGTGGCCGAAGAAGTGCTTCTGCCAGCACAAATGGAAAGAAGGGGCGTTCACGCTCATCAAAGACTCGAGCTTCGGCTTCTCGGAGCCATACCGAACTATATAGCGATAGCATAGCTGGATACAGCAGCAATGATGAGCATGGCTCAACATCTGGCAAGAACAAAGACCAGTTGCCTACTACTGATATCAGTGTCGAGAACATTGTTGAAGGTGGCCGTCGCAAGAGGGCCAAGTTCGAAAGCTCGGTAAGTGGAGACCGCCATTTTGACAAGGCGGCCTCAAAGAGACTGACAACGTCGGGCTACAGGAACTGCCATTGTTCGCACCACCACAAATGCCAGCCGCGACATCCAATCCTTCAGTCTCTCCTGCTCGTCGAGCCGAGCCTCATCGCCCCGCGATGCCATTCGTGCAACCTCATCAGAACCCCTTCACGAACCCCCCTCGCCCTATGCAGTCGCCTCAGGGATATTCCAATGGTATGACGCATCCCAGTCTCTACTCGACACCGGGACCCGATCGACGCAACCGAAACAGTGGCGGATATACCAGCAGTTCGATGGGAATTCTTCCTACTCCCGACCCCACAGTGGGCAGCTGCATGTCCGAAGAGGACAAGGATGTTGCCATTCAGTTGATGCGACTTGGTGACATGTCTAACATCTCCCACGGCCGAACCTCCGCATCTACTCTCGATGATACATTTAGTGGCAGAGCCGATGCTGCTTCCTCCACTGGCGCTACTAGTGATGGCGAGAGCGAGAGTGAACCTGAGCTGCCTCCTGCTCGTCGCCAGAAGCTTGATGTTTCTGGTCCTGCCGGCAATGTCTATCAGACTACTGAGGCACACTTTATGCCGCCTCCTGAGAGTGCCGAAGTCAGCGGAGACGATGCCGACTACGAGGATGGCGCCGATGATTCTCTCCTCTCCAATGGCAAGAGCAAGCCTGCCAAGACGTCCAAGACCTCTACCAAGCCCAAGGCGTCTGCGTCTGCGTCGAAAGCATCGTCTGCCAAGTCCTCAAAGGCTGCCCGCCCTAACGGCGCCAAGGCAAAGAAGCTACCCCCTGTCCCAAGCGGACCAATGTCCCCTGCTTCTATGCCCCCTTCGCGAAAGCAGTCAGTTGCCTCTACTGGACAGGCTCCCCTCGCCCCTGGTGAGGATGACCAGCCTGATCTCTCTACAAAGCCTCGTTGCCAACGCTGCCGAAAGAGCAAGAAGGGTTGTGATCGTCAACGGCCTTGCGGACGCTGCCGTGATGCTGGTCTGTCGGCCGATCAATGCATTAGCGAGGACGAGGGTAACGGCCGAAAGGGTCGATACGGTCGCCACATGGGAGTGCCCATCAAGAAGGATGAGGTCCCCGCCGTTGCCCAGCCTGCGCTATTACCTGCTGCCCCTATCGCCACCGCGGCCATGACAATGGACAAGTCCAAGAAGCGCAAGCGATAAGGCTCTGCCTCTACTGCGCCGCCTCCAGCTTTTCGATTTTGTTGTATATAAATGGTCTTGCAGCATCCATGCAAGACCTTCTTCAGCATAGTTGTCGGCTTACTTGTCGTCCATGTCTCGGTGTGGCATGGATGGCATGTACAAATCTCCCAATGGGCCGCTGCCGTTTAGCAGTAAATGGTTTGCGAGCTCGATGTTTTCTATTTATGTTTCCCCTGTTTCTTGTGGCTTGCAGGCGAGAGGGCGGCACTTATGAATACTCAGGAGGATGTAATAACGACGGCCAGTTGGCCATTACACTCCCTATACGGCGTTTGGAAGGAAGATGTGGGAGTTGTCGAGTTTCTTCATTTCATCATTTTCCTTTTATTCAACATTGCTTTGATGGGTTCAGGTTGTGAACAAGGCTGACTATCAGCCTCCTTTATCAACCATGGACTTGCGTGCCGAAGAACTACTGAAGCAGCTTCACAGAGCGAGCGATCAAAAAAGGGGCGGCATGGAAGAGGAAAGGGGCGCGAGGCTTGGAAAAATCTCCCAAAGTTTAGAAGGACGGGCAGAAAGGGTATGGAAGGTTTATCGCGCGTGTATGTGAGCGCGTAGAGCGAGATGGGTGACTAAAAAGGGAAGCTGTCTGGATGCTACGCCGACCGCACAAAAGGACGGGTGAAGGTGACAGATGGTCAATTGTTTCTGATGTGTTATTCTGTTCAGCGACTTTTCTATATCTTGTTGTAGCTCGTACTTTATACGACGTAACCCGTGTTAACCAAGTTGATGAATGCGCGTGACTGTTGAAGTATGCGACACAATGCTGCAAGAGCTATAGCAATGCGCCCTTGACGCAAGGTTTCAAAAATAAAAGTACACGTATTCTCAAGCTGCGCGACCGCTTTAATCATGTTTTGGAGTTCATATATGTCGTGATCGTTGAATTTGGCAAAGCTGGTGTCGCAGAGAGCATTTTGCGACAGCGCAAACCTGGACTTCGGCGCCATTTGCCGAGACGCCCCGAGATCACGCATCGCATTACATGAACCGATATACACGCATCACTCAACACATTCTCATAGCCTTCCACTTAGTTACTCATCCTATTTCGCATTTTCTACATTAATATTTCACAGCATTTCGCAGAGATGTTGTGGTCTAACCTACACCCCTACCGCGAATCTGCATTTCCCCCCACCATCGCAACCGGGACTAGCGTGCCGTTCCCGCTCCACCTTTTGCCGATGCGGAGACGATCTAGAAGCCGATTGGTCAATTATCCCAGACAAGACTCACGTGAGGGCCTTACATCATCATTTTTCTTTACCGCTCTTGTTGTTTTACCCCTCCATCGCGAGCGCGGGGTAATTTTTGCAGTAATTTTTTTTCTTTTTCTTTTTGCTTAGGGCATAAGGTTAGTATAAGTGACAGAATAAACCAAGCGACTTCGATATCTGTCAATTGTGTTTGGAGTAGTACTGGGCGTTTAATGTAAGTAAGGTTTGAATAATGCGGGCAGTGCCGTTTCAAAAACGACCCGGTTCAATCGAGATCGTGGCAAAGTCAGCATCTGAGTTTCATCTTATCATGATGTTTCAATTGTCCAGCCCAGGCATTGCGCAAACTCTTGAGCAATTGAATGAGTGCACACTGTTAATTATTGTTGTTTATCTTGACCCCTGACACCGCCGCCGGCCGAGGCCACCCGTGACTCTTTCGGAGACGTTTCATTGGCCCCACGCGTAAAACAGCCACGGGCATCCGACTCCGGAAATAAAATGCCGGCCATCGGAGCGGGGTTCGGGTGGGGATCGGTTCGTCGGCGGTTAGTGGGGCTGCCGACGAACTTACCCTGGAGATTGAAAACGGCAATTCTTTTCGCTTCTTTTGTCTTCAAATGGTGATATTAATATATGAATTGCTAATGATTATATGCAATTATTTGTCTTGATGTGTTTTCTGTTTGTAGAATGAAGAATTCACATCGGTATCTTCATTATCGTGTGGTATTGTTACTAGCTAATGACAATGTTACTTTTACTGATATAGTATCAGATATTATACACAGAGTGCTACCAACCTTTCGGGCCTCACTTCCACTATCGTGTAATTGAAGGGCGCGCTGGACACATGAATGGTAACCCCACGGTTCACTGGCAAATGACGGTGTCTGAATTCGAGAGCACTGAGAATGGTAACCCGATCTGGTTTGTGTGGGGCGCGATATCGGTAAGCAACCATGGGAATGCGCCCTGTGAGAGAAACCCTTGACTCAAGGACATGGGAATCGACTCTGGTCGGTCTGGACATAGACCGGCTGTTGTAACGTATATAGGAGTCGGCCAGCCCAGCAAAGTAGTTCCTGATGCTATCTACAGCAAACACCAAGTTCAACCACCACTTGCTGGCCGTCCCAGGGTTTAGCATATTAATGAGACATACTCTAATATCATCCGTCACATCATATCGACAATGCTTGATAAAGATGTAGAGAAGACGCCGAACTACGTGTCGGCGTCGCTATGTCCATCCGAAGACAACCCTGAGGAACCCCAAGTCCTCAATCCCACCATCTCCAACACCAACGCTCCTCCTCCAGTCTTCAATCCCGACGAGTTTCATCCGCCAGACGGAGGCTTCACAGCCTGGTCCCAGGTGTTTGCTTGTGTCTTCATCAACTGTCTGGCATGGGGCTACCCGGCGTCATTTGGCGTATACCAACTTCATTATGAAGAGTCGCTTGGCCTGCCCTCGTCACAAATTTCCTGGATTGGATCTTGCCAGACCTTTTTGACTTTCGCCTTCTGTGGTCCAGCTGGTAGGCTTGCCGATGCTGGATATACCAGGGAGACTGTTGCCTTTGGAAGTTTCCTGGCTATCCTGGGAACCTTCATGACAAGTCTCTGTAAAGAGTATTGGCAGATATTTCTCTCCCAGGGTGTTTGTACTGGCATTGGCCTCTCTCTGCTCTTCATGCCCGCTGTGACCGTGGTTGGCTCCTATTTCAAGACAAAGAAGGCCTTTGCTTTGGCATTGGCTGCCACGGGGACTGGATTGGGAGCCATCATCTTCCCTGCCACTCTGCAATATCTCATCCCACAAATTGGCTTTCCATGGGCTGTCCGTTGTGCTGGTTTCGTCGCCCTCGTTCTGATTGTCGCCGCCAATCTTATGCTGAAGCCATACCTCCCTCCAAGAAAGTCAGGCCCGTTGATGGAATGGGAAGCATTCAGGGAACTCCCCTATCTCCTCTTTGTCCTGGGCGCCTTTCTCAACTTTTACGCCCTGTACTTTGGCTTCTTTTATGTAAGTGACTCCGCTGTTTCTGTCGTACGTCTCGTACCATAGTTGCTGACTCAGGATTCAGATCAATGTTTATGCTCGCAAAGTCATTGGCTTTTCATCTGTCGAATCTGTTAATCTGCTTCTCATTGTCAACGCCATGAGTATACCTGCGCGGCCCATAATGGGCTACCTGGCAGACAACATCATGGGTCCCATTAACACCTTCTTTATCGGCATGAGTGCACTCAGTCTTATGGTGTACTGCTGGATTGGTGTCAGAACTGCCACTGGCATGTACGTGTTTTGTGTCTTTTTTGGATTTGTAAATGGTGCCTGTCAGGGCACGTTTGTCGGAGCAAATGCCAGCTTGACGAAAGATCCTCGCAAGATGGGTACTCGCTTTGGTATGATTCAGACGATCTCTGCGTTTGCCAGTTTGGCTGGACCACCAACTGGTGGCGCCATTCTTGATAAATCTGACGGGAATTTCATGCATGCGCAGATTTGGGGTGGAACCGTGTTTTTGTTTGGCGCTATTATGATTGCAGCATCTCGCATTGCATCGACAGGGTTTGTTCTGTTGAAAAAGAAATAAACAGGGGAAATGTTGAGGTTTTCGGACAGGAAAGGGGGGTTTGGATCATAATGGAATAGGAGTGTGTATTGGTGGATATGGACAACAAGTATACGTAAATGGTAATGTTTAAATTGAAACTTCTTCACAAGGTATTATATCCTGCGCAAATGGTGAAGAGTGGTGATGACCAGTCGGGCAACTTGACTGCCATCTTGCCACACAAAGTCGTGTTCGCCTCTGAGATGCTTGTTGACCTCTACTTTGAGTCCCTGTTTGACCAACAATGTGGCCATTCTGTCAATCTCTGGTTCATCGATGAGGGTATCCTCGGAAGACCAAGCAAGCATGGCCAGTTTCCCGTTCGCCCAGCTGTCTTTGAAACTTGACCCGAACGAAGCTGGCGAGGCCTTTTCCCAGCCAGACTTATCCTCACCAAATGCGGCCTCAATGAAGCCAGCATATCCATTGTGCCTTTCATTGAGTCCAACCAGATCGAAAATACCTGATATTCCGATGATGGCAGTGGGCAAGGGTCCCTTGGGATGAGAAGGCAGAATGTCGTCACTCATGAGAAGTTGGAATGCAAGTGTTGCACCGGCAGAGTGGCCAACTAGGATGTAGTTGTCCGATAGCTCATACTTGTCTTGCAGATAGTTCAAAGCTGACCAAACATCTTCCAAGTGATCCGGGTGCTTTACGGTGTCGGATTCCTGTGGGAAGTCTGGATGAGGTGACAGCCGGTAGTCGATACTAACAAAACCAGCAATATCCAATGTCGCCACCGCACCCGAGATGACAATGTGCTTGATAGCCTCTGTGAAATCGTTCTCATCGTTGCGAGGATCGCGCCAAGCGCCCCCATGGATGAAGCTGAACGACTGTTAGTGAAACCGCCGATATAATAGCTTGATAGGAAGCCCTCACACTACCCAATAGCCAGTTTTCTGGGCCGGACGATTAGCAAAGCGCCATATGCCTAACTTCTGGCGGCTACATTTGCTATATTGGTGAGACGCGTAAGTAAGCCCCAGGGACTTGTCTCCGGCAATATCGGCCATCTTGTTAGACTTGAAGGCTATGGCCCGAAGTAGACGTTTACCACAGGGATTGTTCGCGGAGGTGAAGGACGGATTGGCTATCAGAAGCGAGAAAATCAGACCTGAGGCATTAGCTCCTTTGTCCGTCTTTATAGCATAACTTCATAAATTGGGTGTGCAATGTTGTTGAGTTTAGTCTTTAATATACTAAGCCGAGGGGTCTAGGTTGTCGGAACTAGTATCGGCCAATCGGATGTACTCTCCAACTTGTCGGGTTGGACCTGACGTTCCAATGATCGGCAAAATAGACTAATTACTCCCTGACAAGATCTAAATAGGTACTGTATGTACCTAGGTAGGGATTGAAAGAAGGATATAAACTTAAATAATTACAATAGTACAGGAAGAAAAAGTCTTTTCATTTCTGATACACGACAGGGCCATATTCATGTACCCTGTCTTAGTTATTCACTACTAAGGTACTTAGGTAACCAAAACAGAATAACACTCGCAGTTCACCTCGTACAACATTTGGCAGTTGCTTTTTGCGGAGCGGGACGGGAAGGAGCATTCAAACCTCAGACATGGCAGGAACGGAAACACGGATAAAAACATTCCGCTATAGGTAGGTAGGTAGGTAACCAGCCGTTTACCCGTCCTTCCATTAGCCATCCTTGTCCTACATAAACATTAATTCTACATCAACAAACTTTCAATTATCACCGACTGATATTGCCAGGTGAAGCCTTCTCATATCATAACCCTCGGATGGGCTAGTACAATAAGCGCAATCATATTACGCTAGGATCACCGGCATTATCGGGAGATAAACCGCCAACTAATGATGTCCGACAAGCATCTTTGTGTGCCTTTGCTCTAACGACAAGGCCCGTCAAGATGCGCAGGGTATGGGTTCACAAAGCAGGGGCTGCACGTGTCTGGATGAGGAAACCGACTGCGGCGCGAGACGGATCACCACCGACTGAGGGCACCCAGCGAATTGTTCCCGAATCACCATTGTTTCACCCTCACTATGCCAATTCTCGCGTGTCTCCCGCTCCCACATGGACAAGGGCTTCACAAGCTCCAGCCGATAGGCATGCTGTAAGCGAGGTTGACTGATGACCTCCAGGCCCCGTTCTTCAATGCCTTCCCACTTACCGACGTTCACCTCAGAGTTCAAATCAGAAGCGGCTAATGTGGCCGTGAGCAAACGTAAGCCCAAAGGAAATTAGCAAAGAAACATCACATTAGCACCAAACACAATGTGTAGTTAACCGCGGGTTGAAATGCCGTTGCTCGTTCACAAGCAAGGAGGCAGTGCCCTCGATTCCCCCCTCAAAAAACTTTCTAGATGTCAAACCTTGACAGGGAACCAGAACCAACATTTCTGGAGCTGATCCTGAAACGATGGCTGAACCGAAGTTCCGACCAGAGTGCAGATCAGAACGTCCTACCATGTCTCCGGGTTCGCACCTTCGGAAGCGTATCTTGGAAAAATCTAACGAGCGATGTTGATCGTGGAGAAGATCCAAGATCTTCCTATCCTTATTGCCTTGATCAAAGTCAGGCTACATTGGCTGACTGGATTGCAACCCCACAACCTGAACTGTTTGCTTTGTCGTATGATTGCCCATATATCTCTGCACACTTGCTTCTTGGACCGTTCATGACGTGTATTTGATTTGGCCGATACGGGAGCCTTTATCAAGTTCCAATGTAGGTATTACCAGCCCCGAAGTTTGGCGTTATGCCAAGTAAGGATACCTTATCACTGGTGGCTTCAGAAGGCGAGGCACGGTTGTTGGTCCCAACAATCCACTTTGATCCTTCGATTTCCATTGACACACACATATGTA
The DNA here is from genome assembly GCA_013623715.1 of Fusarium verrucosum. Classification (NCBI taxonomy): domain Eukaryota; kingdom Fungi; phylum Ascomycota; class Sordariomycetes; order Hypocreales; family Nectriaceae; genus Fusarium; species Fusarium verrucosum. The sequence goes on from JABFFJ010000057.1 coordinate 124,198, forward strand.
CACACACACACGCTACGTTCCGTCTTTGTGACACAAAATCCCGCTTCTTGGGACCCAAAGCTTAACCGCATTTATCGCAATGTCAATGCTTGACATCCATGGATTGACGCCATCGTTCTTGACAAACAACCTAGTCGTGGCCACGCCTCACCACCCTTACCTGCGAATAATAGCCTGTGGTTACCGAACGAGACTTTGACAGATCCCGACGGATGGAAGAACTTACATGGGGAGTCGCGGAAGGAGGTTTGCTTCCCGCCAGCCCATAGGTTGAGGAATATGGCTAGAAATATGCCCCGAAGGGTTCTCAAGACAGTAAGATGCAAGGGTGGTACCCTGAAAACATCAGCTTCACACCCTCTCTTCTTCTCAGTCGGTGGCACGTCTGGTACCTTGCATCCGGTGTATCACACCCATGCTCTACGTACACCAACTTGAATTTGACACCCGTGCATGCGAGCTGTGAATAAAGATCCTGGCTTGCATTTGATCAGATCCGCTGGGTCGGTTGTGTAATATCAGACGTGTGATTAACTTAAAGCTGTTGGATATATCTCATAGGTTGGCCCCCCTGCATACATCCTATTGATTCTGCTGATGATTCTCATTCGATCTCTTTTAAAATTCTGTCTTTTATTTCGATCCTTCCCCGACATTTGACTACTGGGCCATGCTCGAGCCCGAAAGCTGTTCGTGACGCTGCAGCGCCATGGCCACTAATAAAGATTTTGACCCCAATGAAGAGAACGGGTCTGTTTTGGTTGCAACGGCCATCGCCCTCTTGGCCCTTAGCTGGTTCTCTGTTGGGCTGCGTACTTATACAAGAACTTTCTTGATGACAAGCCTACAGCTCGACGATTGGCTCATGCTTGTTGCTCAGGTAGGCTCCTCACGACATACTCTATCAAACCACACTCACCAAGACATAGGCCATCTTTACGATATCATGTGCTTTTATTATCGAAGGTGTTCAAAAGGGGATTGGGAAGCACAATGATGCTGTCAAGCCTGACGAGGCTAAAGTTCAGGCTCTTATGGTAAGTATCCTCCATCGTGACACTGGTGCTCGATCAAATGCTTACACCGTATTAGTGGCAGGCTTTGGCGACCATGACTTACATCCTGGATATGATGTTTGTCAAGCTCAGCATAGGTGTCTTCCTACTCCGTCTATGTGTCAAGAAAGTCTACAACTGGATTATCTGGATCAGTTTAGCCATCATCAGCATTTGGAGCATTGTTATCTTCTTCTGGAACCTGTTCCAATGCAATCCAGTTCATATGCAGTGGGATTTCCGAATCAAAGACGGCACTTGCGTATCTCCAGACCAACTCGTCTCAGCGGCCTATGCTATAAGTGTCATGACAGTTCTGTCTGACTGGCTCTACGTAAGTGAAGCATCTCCTTATCAGCTTAACTGCTAACCGTCTAACAGGCCCTTCTCCCAATTCCAATGCTATGGTCGGTCAAGATGACGAAGCAGGCAAAGGCTACTGTCATTGCGATTTTGGGTCTAGGAATCTTGTAAGTCAATTCTTGCATCCAAGTCAAATCCCATCTAACACGTTATCAGTGCCAGTGTCGCGACTCTCGTTCGCTTACGCTTCCTTACTTCCCTTACTGACACTGACGATATACTTTGTGAGTAGCGAGCGCCTAGGGATGCCATTTCCATTAAACTAACATCTCCAAGTTGCTGGTACTGATGCCATGGTTTGGACGCTGATAGAACCAGGCGTCGCCATTGTTGCATCAAGTCTGGCTACAATCCGACCGCTACTTCGTGCCATGAAAATCAGGGGCTTCGAATCTACCCAAAACACTTACGGCACAGGCCATTCTGCTGCTATGAGATCCAACGCAAACCACCGCTCCAAGCCTGGACCCATGGTCATGCCAGGTTTCGGCCCCGAGGACGTTTATCTGGCCAATGTGGCACCCCAAAACCACACGAACCTCCGATCACACCCAAACAACATCGATGTTCGACCTCCTCGACACCCACATAATGGTCCTCTTTCGCCTGGCCAAGCCAGCCTCGTTAAGAGCGAGATACTGGTTATACAAGGCAACGGCTCGCCCACACCATCCTGGCAAGGCCAAAATAATCTCTCTCCTTCCAGCTCCCTTGATCAACTACACGACCTTGAGGCGCACAGCCAAGAACTAGAACGTAATAATAATGGTGAGAGAAGGAGATGAATGGGCTTATGATGCGATATCCGAATGGAGATGGCAGAGCCAGATGTATAACCATACTCTCTCCTTTGCCACAGCATCGACATTCTCACCAAGGGGGCATGATTGGAAAAAGGAAGGAAAAGGCGTTAGGAACAGGCTTGTACAAAATTAGGTGAAATGTGTAAGGAATATGATCAACGACCTCTAGAAGGAGAGGTGACGATAATAAGAAAGCTACGAGCCAACTGGGGCTCAATATGTCGTAGCATCGATCTCGATTCATATCCATTGCTGAGATATTTCCAAACCCCTGATCTGTAACCGCCATTGTTAGAAATGTCCTGGACGCGCACTCTAGAGAAATTAGTCGATGAGAGACATGATTCTAATAAAAGTATTTTAATTTCTTCATCATGAGGGTTTAGAATCGCGAACCACGGATGTTATTTGGGTATCTTTGTGTGTATTTCTTTTTTGGCCGAGTGTCCCTCACCAGGCTGTTACTGAACTTTATCCGTTTGGTTTCCTCATAACTTGTCCATCATAACGGTGCTCTTTTTATTCTATCCTCAAATCTTCAGATGAGACCTCCCAGTCCTCCTCTTCATCCCACTTGGGCGCAAGAACGAAGCGGCCCATAATCTTGCCCATCCCAATACTCTCGCCTCCGATAACCCCCGGCAGAGGCTTTTCATCGTTCTCTTCGATGATGACCGCCGTTGTCAAGAAGTTCATTCCGACGGCAGGGCTCAGCTCCATTATGCTACCACCCCAGTCCATCTCGACGCGGCCTGACTTGCGTACCTTTAGCTGGCCGACCATACCACCTGATGCGAGCAGGCTGGACATGAAACCAGCCTTTTGCTCTGGGTCTTCAAACCCAGGAATGTTGAAGCCCGTGGGGTTCATGTCGTTGGTTAGATCGACAGTGTCTGCGTCGGCGGCGGCTGGTGTTGATTCGATGTCCTTGTCCTCACCATCGCCAGGCTCAGACTTGACCTTGTTAACTGCTTTGGGTTGGGCGACCTGCTTGAGAGGAGGCAGGACGGGAGGGAATTGGAATAAGTACATGCGGCCGTCCTTGTTGCTGGGGCCTTCTGTTTTGCCCTCATCGCCCTCAGAGATCTCGACAGCACCCAACTCGCTAGCGAGAATATCCAGATCTGTTTGGATCATGGCTTCTTCTGCGTCCTGCTTTGGCTTCTTGACTTGTGGTGTTGGTGTTTCAGAAATCTGCTTGCCCTTATCTTCTGTATCTGGTTTTGCTTCGATATCCAGATCCATCGAGTCGTCAAGGTCTGGCTCCTTCTTGACAATTGGTTGTTTCGAATCATTCTTCCAGATACCACCGTCTTCCGTATTCTCGCCCGTTGGCTGTGGTTCGTCTGCGTCGCCGTCTACCCAAAGACTCTCTTCCTCCTTGGCAGGAGGGGTGGGAACAGCCTGAGCATTTTCTGCTGCCTGCAATTCTGCTGTAGTGGCCACGACAACACCCTCATCCTTATGCTCTCGTCGGTAAATACCCATAGGAAGCATGCTGACGGTGCGGGAGTTGAGCACCTCGATCATGGCCTCGTCTTCGCTGTCGAGATCCTCTTCGGGGGTGTGAACATGGAGCTTATCCGCGTTGATTCGGGCCTCGCGAGACCGTGCCTCCTGAGCAAAACCGGGCTTGGAATCGGATTTAAGACCTCGTCCACCACCTCCAAAGGCACCACCACCGCCGCCGCTGCCAAACCAACCGCCACCTCCTCGTCCGCCAGAGCCTGTGATGGTTAGAAAGCTGAAATTGATCGGCGATATCTTGTAATTGAGCCTTACCTGCTGCACTAGAGGAGAAAGGACCGCTGGCTCCTGAAATTATTCGACCAAAGCCACCCCTGCCCATAGCATCACCACGACTCCTCTTACTCCTAAACCGTGAGCGCCCTCGAGCTTTGCGCTCGTCTGCTGCTCTCTCATTGGCCTTTTGCTCCTCCTGCCGAGCAATACTATCTCGTTCTGCTTCATCTCGACGAATGTTCTTGGGTCGAAAGCGACCGGCCGCGGGAGCTCTTGTCGCCCGAGTAGTAGTACCTCCGCGAGTGGATGTGGTCGGTATGCTCCTGGGAGCTGGAGCTTCACTGCCTGTAGCTGTTGGGGTAGAAGATGAAGGGCCAGCGCTGCTCTCGCCAGCTGCTCGTGATCCTGCGGCTGCAGCGCCTCTCCGGGTGCCCCGGGCCGATGCCCTACCGCGGTTCATATTCTATATCTGAAATTGAGTTCGGGTGTCAGTTGGTGTGCGGAGAGGATGGGTGTCGTTGTCGCAAGATTCAGTCTCAGATGAAGCTTTCAAAAATTTAGTTAGTCAGAGTCGCGAATGCGAAAGTTCGATAGTGGGGTCGAAATGGTGGGGGACGAGATTCTGCCACCTGTGATGCTCACCGCCTAACTAGGTACAGGATTGATGTCACTGATTGGCCATCCAATGATACCTACAGAGCATATCACGACGGGAAGTTATTAAGGAACTGGAAGCATAATAGGTATATATAATTTTGCTTTTCTGTTGAATTAAAACTAGATAGCTTCCATTGCATCATTAAAACCCGGCTCTTGAATTTTGCAAACAGATGCTTAAGTATGGCCCAACAGCGCAGAGTAGTTCCAAATACGGAAATGCGGCTAAGATTCTATTGGCCAGTCTTACTTGAGGTTGACTTATACCCAGCAAAAGATGCGTGAACATAAAACAAGAATTTATCTATATTAGATGATTGACCTCTTTTCCTTTCCTCAAGTTTAGTCATGAGACTAATCTTCTACTATTAATTCCGATTTTCTAATACCACGATAAATCTCCTACAAAACACCAAAAGCAGCAGTTACAACTGTAGATACTGCCATAGCCACCATCATTATCATGGGAACTGCCGAACCTTCATGCGATGATAGCGGCTCATGTGACAATGTCATCTGCACTGGAGTCTGGGACGAACGGCCTACTAGAGGACCAGAGCCTTCGTATGCTGCCTCAAGCTGGCAACAAGGATAGGTCGGCATTTATAATAGCGAGCCAGCATATAGCCATCAAGGATACGGCCAGAGTCTTGCGCCATCTCCACCTCCATATTTCCCTGGTCAAACCTTTTATGACCAACCTTGTTACGCTCCTCCTTGGAATAGCCTTCATCCTAATGGCTTTGGAGAACACAACATCCCTCCACGTCCCCATAGCACTGGACTTTAACGCGCGCTAAAGCAGCACTATGATACCTCACGTTTGATGTAAATGGCGACGCTTTTCAATGGGTCATAGCTGGGATAGGTGGGATCGGACTGGGCCAACATTGCAGTTCTAGCAATACTCAAGCTCTGGCAGTCCAAGGCGGCATCCAAGAAGAGCAATACTGACAACACAGCAGCCACAGTCGGTGCTCTATATGTAGTGATCATGTGGTGATAGAAATGAACAAATAAGCCATCCAAACTTGGTACCGTGGCGTAACCGATTGATCGTGCAAGTATAGTCGATATGCATCCCGAAAGTGCTGAAAACAACTCGCTCCCATTCTTCATGTAATTGCAGAAAAACATTTGTCTCATCGAAGACACATCAATGCCTTGTCCCCGAATTCGGAGGCGATGCTACCTTCCTGAATGATCATTGATCCAATCCATTCTCTTCCAGCTTCCACCGTCTTTGCCCCAAACTTGACGACCACACAGCCCCGAACATTGGCCGCAGACCAAAGTACACCACCAGCCTTCTCCTTTTCTAGTCTTTCTGAGCGCCAACGCTCAAAGTCAGAAATATTTGCGTTGCCTTGCGCCATCGCTTCTGGTGATCGGAAATCCCTGGCTCCAATGCGGGGAAGCGCAGCAAACTCATCCTGGAAGAACTCCCCCAATGATTGTGTCTTGGCTCCTCGTAATATGAGAGTTCCTGATATGGCCATGTGATGCATCATTTCTGGAAGCGTCCGACCAACAGATTTACTCGCCTCTCTTGACAGAATGATTGAGTCGCGGACGAGAAGTCTTTCAGTAGAGGCGGCGCCAGGATCTTGAAGCCAGATCTCGTTGCGCCCTGTCCATTTTCTGAAACTCCAGTTCTCCCCGCGTGCCACACGTCCTTGTGTGACCCAGTCCAAGAGACAGAGCGAAGCTTGGCTTTTGAGCTTGAATATCTGCTTCTGGGCGTATACACTGTCCGCAAACGGTTGCACAGGATCTGGAAGAAGGCACATAGAAGCATCGTCGTCTATGGAGACGTCCAAGTTTTGAGTGGTAATGACGTCGGCTGCGGGCGATTTGAAGATCTTGGTGTGACCTTGGGTAGCGATGCTGAGCTTAGCCTGCGGCTTGACGTGTACTGTCAGATTGACGCCGTCTCCCGCAACAAGGCCACCTCCATAAGACAGTAGAAACACCAAAGTGCTTGGCTGACTCGACGAAGGAGCTGGTGATATCAACTTCAACGGATACTGGTAGGTCATGGTCTCAAGACCGCTTTCACCCGCGGGGAGCAGGCCGACGACGATGCGGCCATCGCCAGGAGATGAGGATGAGGGAGGAAAAGGTGATTCCATTTTCGAACCATATTGTGATGATGGTGAAAGAGGGAAAAGCCAAGAATCAGCGAATGTTTGATTGGGCACAGGCAATGAGAAGGATAAACAGCGTGTCCATCATGGATCAGCTTCACTAACAAATGCCTTGGTTCAGAGCTGAAGCACGAGTCAAAGGGTCTCTTCTATTAGATAAGAGATAAGAGATCGTTGGTCGAGGGAGTGGCTGGAGCCCCACTTGAGCTGCTATTGTGGATCCGTACTTCAAGCTGGGCGGTAACTTAGTAGGTATGAAGCCAATTATTCCATGTAAACAGGTAAATATTTCTAATTATAATAGTATTTTCAAGAATTATATAAGCTATTGAATTCTATACCTCAAGACTATTACATAGTTGATCATATTAAAATGCGCTGTGAGCTATCAAAGATTAAGTGATTGCTTTCTACGTACCAACGGAGCAATGGCAGTTACAATGGCAGAATGGATACC